>JAPVLO010001460.1:0-85175 GCA_027257055.1 Cephalopachus bancanus | reverse complement strand
AAGACCCACCTGGGCAGCGAGACCTCATCTCTACAATAAATCAAAAAAAATCAGGCGGGCGTGGTAGCGCATGCCTGTAATTCCAGCTACTTGGAAGGCTGAGGCGGAAGGATTGCCGGAGCCCAGCAGGTCGAGGCTGCGGTGGCCGGGAGCGGCCACTGCACTCCAGTCTGGGTGACAGAGTGAGACTCCAACCCCCCCCCAAAAAAAAAAATAAATAATTTTGTTCTGTTAGACAAATTTAATATTCATGGATTATGAAGAAACATTACTAATAAGATAGAAAATTACTAAGAACAGTCAATGATTTCATTAAAACTTACATAAAGCTCACTTTGCATTCCCCAATCCGTTGAGTACATGTCTATACTAATCAGATAGTAGAGAAGATAATTTTTTTATTTTGTAGTGACAGGGTTTTGCCATGATCCCCTGGATAATCTCAGACTCCTGGTCTGAACTGATCCTCCCACCTTAGCCTCCCAAAATGCAAGAATGACTGTGAGGAACACTAAGTCTTTCTAATTATTTTATCTTATTTTATGTCATGTCTTTTCATTTTATTTTATTTTATATTATTTTATTTAATTTTACTTTTCCATTGAATGTTTTAATTTTGTAGAGACAGGGTTTTCTTTTTTATCAATATTTTTTATTATGATATTGTGGGGTACAGTTAAGGGTTAGGTATACAAATATGCTTCGTTCAGGCACCCTTGTTGATAAGGGATGTTTCCCATCCTCAGACAGATATTTACTACCGTTAATCCCATCTCCCTTCCCCTCCCCCTGCATAGTGTCCCACCACTATTAGTCGTTTTCTTACAGTATTACATTGGATGTTCAAGGTCCACTATATGAGTGAGAACATGTGATACTCAGATCTTTGTTTCTGTGAGAGGTCCCTCAGTATTATAGACTCTAGTTCCATCCAGGTTGCTGCAAATTCATGATTTTGTATTTTTTATGGCTGCATAGTATTCCATCGTGTATATGTACCACATTTTTTTAATCCAGTACTTTTTTGATGGACAGCATGGTTGCTTCCAGGTTCTTGCTATTGTGAACAATGCTGCAATAAACATACATGTGCAGAATCTTTTTTATAGAGTGATTTGAGTTCTTCAGGTATAATCTCAGGAGGGGGATTGAGGGGTCATATGGGAGGTCAATATTTAGAGCTTTTAGGAATCGCCATACTGTTTTCCACAGAGGTTGTACTAGTTTGCACTCCCACCAACGGTGTAGAAGTGTTCCCTTTTCGCCACACCCTCTCCAGCAACTGTTATTTTTTGAGTTATTGATAATTGCCATTCTGACTGGAGTTAGGTGGTATCTCAGTGTGGTTTTGATTTGCATCTCCCTGATGATTAGTGAGGTTGAAAATTTTTGCATGTGTCAGCTGTCGGCTCAGATGTCTTCCTTTGAGAAGTATCTGTTCATATCTTTTGCCCATTTTATAATGGGGTTCTTTGTTTTTTTCTTTTCAGGACGTTTGAGTTCCTTGTAGACCAAAGATGTTAGGCCTTTGTCACATCTGGAGTTGGCAAATACTTTTTCCCAGTCTGTAGGCTTTCTCCCTGCTCTCTTGATGGTTTCTTTGGCTTTGCAGAAGCTTGTCAGTTTAATGAGGTCCCACTTGTCTATCTTATCTCTTATGGCCTGTGGGTTTCGGGTTTTGTTCAGGAATTAGATGCCAGTTCCGATTTCCATGAGGGTATGTCCTTCATTTTCTAAGGTTCTTATGATTTGAGGTTTTACATTTAGGTCTCTGATTCATTTAGAGTTAATTTTTGTGTATGGGGATAGATAGGGGTCCTGTTTCAAACTTCTGCATGTGGTCAGTCAGTTTTCCCAGCACCATTTATTGAATAAGTTCTCCTCTCCTCAGTGGTAGGTGGTGGAGGTTTTGTCAAAGATGAGTTGGTTTAGAAATTGAGGTTTTGATTCTGGAATCTCAATTCTATTCCATTGATCTATATGCCTGTTCTTGTACCAATACCAAGCTGTTTTGATGATTGTAGCTTTATAGTAAAGTTTGAAGTCTGGCAATGTGATACCACCTGCTTTGTTTTGTTTTGTTTTGTTGCTGAAGTTTATTCTGGCTATTCTTGGTTGTTTGTGTTTCCCTATGAATTCCTGTGTTGTTTTTTCTAGGTCTGAGAAGAATGTTGCTGGTAATTTGATGGGTATTGCATTAAATCTGTGGATTGTCTTAGGTAAAATGGATATCTTCACAATGTTGATTCTTCCAACCCATGAGCTTGGGATATTTTTCCACTTGTTTGTGTCATCTTTGATTTCTTTGAGTAGTGTTTTGTAGTTTTCATTGTAAAGGTCTTTCACTTTCTGGTTAGGAAGATGCCAAGGTATTTCATTTTTTTGTGGCTATTGTGAATGGAATTGTGCTTTTTATTTGGGTTTCTGTTTGTTTATTATTGGTATAAAGAAATACGATTGTCACCGGGCTTGGTGGCTCAGCCTGTAATCCTGTGCCTTTGAGAGGCTGAGGTGAGTGGATTGCCTGAGCCCATGGATTAGAGACCCGCCTGGGCAGCGAGACCTCATCTCTACAATAAATCAAAAAATCAGCCAGGCATGGTAGCACATGCCTGTAATTCCTGCTACATAGATGGCTGAGGCAGAAGGATCGCTGGAGCCCAGCAGATCGAGGCTGCAGTGGCCGGGAGTGTCCACTGCACTCCAGGCTGGGCAACAGAGTGAGATTCCAACTCAAAAAAAAAAACAAAAGAAATGCGATTATCTTTTGCATGTTTATTTTATATCCTGAGACTTTGCCAAAGTCTTTTATCACTGTAAGGAGGTTTTTGACAAATTCTCTTGGGTTTTCAAGGTACACAATCCTGTCATCTGCAAAGAGAAATAGGTTGACTTCCTCTTTTTCTATTTGAATACCCCTTATTGCCTTCTCTTCTCTGATTGCTCTAGCCAGGACTTCCAATACTATATTTAACAGGAGGGGTGAGAGTGGGCATCCTTGTCTTGTTCCAGTTTTCAGGGGAAATGGTTCCAGTTTTGTCCGTTTAGGAGTATGCTGGTTGTGGGTTTCTCATAGATGGCTTTTACTATTTTGAGGTCTGTTCCCCATATGCCTAGCTGTTCAAGGGTTTTCATCAAGAAGGGGTGCTGGATTTTATCAAAAGCTTTTTCTGCATTTAATGATATAATCATGTGGTTTTTGTTTTGACATCTGTTGATGTATTTAATTAGATTTATGGTTTTACCAATGTTGAACCAGTCTTGCATCCCAGGGATGAAGCCTACTTGGTAATAATGGATGATTTTTGAGATGTGTTGTTGAATCCAGTTCACTAGGATTATGTTGAGAATTTTAGTATCTATGTTCATCAAAGATATTGGCCTTTAGCTCTCTTTCTTTGTTGGGTCTTTACCTGGCTTGGGTGTCAATGTGATGTTAGCTTCATATAATAATTTGGGAAAGTTCCATCTTTCTCAATCGCCTGGAATACCTTCAGTAGGATTAGCATTAGCTCCTCCTTAAATGTCTTGAAGAATTCTGCTGGAAAGCCATCTGGTCCAGGGCTTTTTTTGTAGGTAGTTTTCTTATTATGTAGTCAATTTCCTTGATTGTTATTGGTCTATTTAGGGTCTCAATTTCTTCTTGTTTCAACCTAGGCAGTTTGTGTGATGACAGAAAGTCCTCCATTTCTGAAAGGTTTTCAAGTTTGTTTCCATACAACTGTACATAGTAGTCTCTAATGATCTTTTGTATTTCTTCAGGATCAGATGTGACTTCATCTTTTGTGTTTCTGATTATGTTTATTTGGGCTTTTTCTCTCTTTTTCTTGGTCAGTCTAGCTACACCATCAATCTTGTTTATCCTTTCGAAGAACCATCTTTTTGTTTCATTGATTTTTTTGTATTATCTTTTTGTCTTCTCTGTCCTGGATTTGGGCTTTTATTTTGATGTGGATTCTTCTGCTGAAATTAGGGTTTTTGTGGTCTTGCTTTTCCAGCTTTTTTAGGTAACTTTTTAGGCTGTTAATTTGTGATCCTTCCATTTTCTTCATGTGCATTTGTAGGAATATAAATTCCCCTCTTACTACAGCTTTCATGGCATCCCAGAGATGTTTCTTCATCTTCATTTTTTTCCAGGTATCTCTTTTTTTTTTTTTTTTGAGTTGGAGTCTCACTCTGTCACCCAGACTGGAGTGCAGTGGCCGCTCCCAGCCACCGCAGCCTCGGCCTGCTGGGCTCCGGCAATCCTTCCACCTCAGCCTTCCGAGTAGCCGGAATTACAGGCATGCGCCACCATGCCCAGCTGATTTTTTGATTTATTGGAGAGATGAGGTCTCGCTGCCCAGGCGGGTCTTGAACCCGCGGGCTCAGGAAATTCACTCACTTCAGCCTCCCAAAGGCGTGGGATTACAGGCTGAGCCACCGAGCCCAGCTTTCCAAGTATCTTTTAATCTCTGTTTTGATTTCATCATTGACCAGGAGTTGTTTAGCATCATGCTGTTTAGTGTCCATGTTTTTGTTGGTTTTGTGGGGACCTTGTTGGTGTTAATGATTATTTTTATTCCACTGTGGTCCGAGTAGGTGCATGGTAAAATTTCAGTCCTTTTAAATTTGCTTATGCTTGATTTATGGCCAAGTATGTGGTTGATCTTAGAGGATGTTCCATGTGGCGATGAGTAGAATGTGTATTCTGTGGTCTTTGGATGGAGGGTTCTGTAGGTACCAATTAAATCCATTTGATCAAGAGTCACATTGAGGTTCCGTATCTCCTTGCTGATTTTTTGTCCTGATGATCTGTCTAGGGTTGTGAGTGGGGTATTGAAGCCCCCAACTATGATGGTATTGGAGTCAATATCTTTTTTTAGTTTACCTAGGAGCTGCTTTATGAAAGTTGGTGCTCCTATGTTTGGTGCATATATGTTTAGGATGGATATTTCTTGTTGGTGGATTGAACCTTTTATCATTATGTAGTGGCCTTCTGTATCTTTTTTAATTTTTGATAGCTTAAAGGGTATTTTGTCTGAGATCAAGATCATGACTCCTTTCTTTTGTGTTCCATTCGCCTGAAAATTTGTTTCCTATCCTCTTACTCTGAGTCTGTGAGTGTCCTTTCTAGTGAGGTGAGTCTCTTGAAGGCAATAGATTGTTGCCTGGTGATGTTTTATCCATTTTGCCATTCTATGCTTTAGTGGTGCATTTAGTTCATTCACATTCAAACTGATTATTGAAATGGGAGAGTGGACCCTTATCATAATGTTCGTACAGAGTTGTTGTTCTTCCTGAGTGTTGTCTTTCTTTTGGTTTTAGAGTTGGATCATGTGTGTTTTTAAACTTTGCCTGTACTCTTGTGAAGAACGTTGTTCTTTTTTCCTTTTCCTCTGTGTTCAATACATTCTTAAGTGTTTCGAGGTGGTCTTGTGGCAGCATAGGTTCTTAGGGATTGGATATCTGGGAAAGATTTCAATTCTCCCTCACTGATGAAACTTAGCTTGGCTGGGTAGGTTGTTCTCGGTTGAAATTGTTTATGTTTTATAAATTTGAAGATAGGGCTCCAAGCTCTCCTATCCTGGAGGGTTTCTATAGATAAATATGCTGCTATTCTAATTGGTCTTCCCTGGTACGTAGCCTGACCATTTTCTCTTGTAGCCTTTAGGATTTTTTCTTTTATACCTACTTTGTTTAGGCAAATTATTATATGTCTGGGAGTTGGTCTCATTTGTTGTCTTGCAGGGGTTCTCTGAATCTCTTGTGTTTGAATTTTTTCATCCTTGATGAGATGAGGGAAGTTTTCTTGAATGATTTCATGAAATGTTTGTTCCAGTGTGGCCTCTGTTTCTCTCTTTGCCTCAGGAAGGCCAATTACTCTTAGGTTCAGTCTCTTGAAGAGATGTCATCTCTTGAAAGTTTTTTTCTGTCTTTTTGAGCTTCTTTTCTATGCTTTTGACAGTTTGGATTAGTTCTGTGTTTTGGTCTTCAAGCTCTGACATTCTTTCTTCTGCTTGGCTAATTCTGCTTTTCATGCTTATTAGTTTGTTATCTATTTCCATCACAGTATTCTTTACTGCTGTTTTTTCTGATATCAGCGCCTTCCTATTTTCCTCTTGTCTCTCCTCAATTTTTAAATTCTCTCTATTAATGTCTTGATGTCTGGGCTTGTTGCATGTGACCAGTCATTCTGGGGGCTCTTCATTGTTTGTGTTCTGGAATCTGTTTTCTAAGTGTCTGATCTCCCAGGGGTCTGTGTGAGACCTATATTCTTCTTTTGGTTTTTCTTCATTTGTGCATTTTTCCCCCTCCCTACTTTTTCCTTCCCTCCATGTCACCGTCTTCTTTAATTTTGTTATTCAGGGGTAGAGGGATTGCTTTTACTTCTGTTTTTTCAATCTCCTATTCTTTATGTATGCCCTCTTACTTTGTTCAATTCTGGAGTTGCACTGTAGGTTAGGGGTGGTCCTTTTTGCAGTTTTGAGATTTACTTAAGGGGAGAGCTGTGATTCAAAATCTATCTGCAGGTCCTGGTATCCACTGAGAGGTGTGTGGATAATCTGAAACCCACTTCCCACTGCCTTGGAATCTGTCCATGCAGTGGGGCTGTAGGTTTACTCCCTGAAATAAAATGTGGCTAGCAGAGGGAAGAGAATGAAGCAGACAGTGAGGGGAAGAGAGGGGTGGAGAGAGAGAGGAGTAATGGGGAAACAGATGAGTGTATCGGCAAATGGCGAGAGAGACCTAAACTGAAACAGATAAAAACAATAGACCACGGCTACTGACTAACCAGCTCCCATACAAAAAAATATAATAAAATAAAACATACAATGATGTTAACATACAAGCTAACCAACAACCTTATTGGTGTGCTGTTCCTCTATACAAAGATATGGTTTACAGAGAGGAGAAAAGAGAAGAAAAGGAAGAGAAAAAAAGGAACAAAACAATAGGAATAGAATCGCCTCATTAAACTAACAGAACCAATCGAGCACACCCTGAGACTTTTCGTTTAAGTCCAATGTCCTTTCAGCTCTGATTTCTAGCTTTCTTTTCAAGTTGGTAAATTAGTTCGCAGTTAGGGTCAGTTGCCCCTGGCCTGCTGTGAAGGACAGTTCAGATCACCCTCCGTTCACCACTCAAATCTGGCCCATGTCTCTTTTTCAAGCTTGTTTCTCCCGTTTCGGTGTTGTTACCTTGAATCGCCAGCAGGTGGTGCTATCTCAGCTGCTTGCACCATAGGGGGTGGGGCCGGACAGGAGCCACCAATGGAAGCCTGCTCAGGGCACACAGGAGGAGACCCATGGCCAGCAGGATGTCAAGGTGGCAGCAGAGATGGCAGCGATCCCAGCAGATTTTGCCTGCAGGGGCTTCAAGGACTGAAGTCGTGGATCGCCTCAGGCATGGGCGGTGCCATGCACTATGGCTGCCACGGAGGCTGCGGTGGCACTAGCGGCTGCTGTGTCTGTAGCTGCAGTGGCTGTCCAGACCACTGCGATGCCCCAGTGGTGGCAATGGCCAAGCTCCGTGTGAAGAGCAGGCTGCCAACATTGGGGTCCGCAGCCCAAAGGAGAGAGCCAAAGACCCTCTGATTCTCCTTTGCAGAGGGTTTCATAGACCAGGGTGCCCTGTCACCGTCTTGCCAGAAGTCGAGACAGGGTTTTCCTGAGGCCCAGGCTAGTCTCAAGCTCCTGGCCTCAAGAGATCCTCCCACTTCGGCCTCCCAAAATGCTGGGTTGTGAGGCAGGAACCACTAAATCTGGTGAATTATTTTATTTTATCTTATTTTATTTTATTTCATTTTATTTTATTTTACTTTACTATTTTATTTTTTAATTTTCTATAGACAGGGTTTTGCTATGAAGGCCAGGGTAGTCTCAAAATCCTGGCCTCAAGTGATCCTTGCACCTCAGACTTGCAATGTGCTGGGATGCCAGGCAGGAACGATTAAGTCTGGCTAATTATTATACCTATCTTATTTCATTTTATATTTCTTTACTATTTTATTTTTTTATTTGTAGAGACTGTGTTTTGCTATGAGGAAAAATAATTATATTTTATTGGATCTTATTGTTTTGTATTATATTTTGCTTTATTGTATTTTACTTTGCTTTATTATTTTATTTTTTTATTTTGTAGAAACAGTGTTTTGCTATGAACTCAGGCTACTCTAAAACACCTGACCTCAAGAGTTCCTCTTGCCTCAGCTTCCCAAAGTCCTGGTATGCAATGCAGGAACCACCAAGCTTGAATAATTTATTTTTTATTTTAATTTATCTTATGTGATTTTATTTATCTTTACTTAACAGTTTTATTTTTTTATTTTTTAGTGACAGAGTTTTGCCATGAGTCTAAGGCTAGTCTCACACTCCTGGTCTGAAGTGATACTCCGTCTCAGCCTCCCAAAATGCTAGGATGACTGTGAAGAACCACTACATCTTTCTGATTATTTTAATTTATCTTATTTTATTTTATATTAGTATTTTATTTTTTTAATTTGCAGGCACAGGGTTTTGCTATGAGCCCCAGACTAGTCTCAAACTACTGGCTTCAACCGATCCTTCTGCCTCAGCCTCCCACAGTGCTGGGATACCAGGGAGAAACCACTAAGTCTGACTCTATTATTTAATTTTTTATATTTTATTTTAATTAATCAATTTAATTTTATCTATTTTGTTGTTTTATTTCATTTCATTTTTTTATTTCATATTTTATTTTATTCCATTTCCTTTTATTTTACTCTACTAATCTTTTTTATAGTGTAGTGGCAGAGTTATTCTATGAGGCTCACATGAGTCTCACTCTGATCCTCCTGCCACAGCCCCCCAAAGTGCTGGGATGACAGTCAGTAACCACTAAGTCTGGTTAATTATTTTATTTTATTTTATATATTTTATTTTATTTTATTTTACTATTTAAAAAAAAATTTTGTGTAGAATGGTTTTTCCTATAAGGCCCAGGCTAGGTTCAATGTCTGGCCCCAAGCAAACCTCCTACCTGGGTCTCCCACAGTGCTGGGATGCCAGGCAGGAACTAAAAGTCTGGTTCATGATATCTTATTTTATTTTATAGTCTATATTTTATTTTATTTATTTTATCTTACTTTACTACTTTATATTTTTATTTTGTAGAGACAGGGTATTGCTATAAGGCCCAGGCTAATCTCAAATTCTTGAGCTAGAGTGATCCTCCAGCTTCCACCTCCCAAAATGCTGGAATGCCATGTAGGAACCACTGAGTCTGGCTAAATATTTAGTTCATTTTATTTTTCTTTGGGACTTTATTTTGTAATTTTGTAGTGACAGGGTTTTGCATGAGGCCCAGGATTACCTCAGCCACCTGGCCTCAACAGATAGTCCTGCCTTGGCCTTCCAAAGTGCTGGGATCCCAGCCTGGAACCACAAAGTCTGGCTAATTATATTATATCATTTTCTTATGTGTTATTTTTTTATTTTACTTTACTTTACTATATTATTTTTTCATTTTGTAGTTACAGGGTTTTGCCATCAGGCCCAGGCTAGTCTCACACTCCTGGCCTGAAGTGACCCACTCACTTTGGCCTCCCAAAGTGAGGAATGACTAAGTCTGGTATATTTTTAATTTTATTTTATTTCATTTTATTTTTTACTATTTTTTTTTATTTTGTAGAGGCAGTGTTTAGCTATGAGGCCCAGGCTAGACTCAAACACCTGACCTCAAGTGATACTCCTGCCCTGGCTTAACAAAGTCATGGTGTGCGATGCAGGAACCACTAAGTCTGGCTAATTTTTATTTTATTGTATTTTATTTTACTTTATTTTATGTTATTTTATTTAACTTTGCAATTTCATTTTTATTTTGTAGCAACAGTGTTTTACCATGATCCCCAGGCTAATATATATTCCTGGCCTGAAGTGATCCTCCTGCCTTGACCTCCCAAAATTCTAGGATGACTATGAGGAACCACTAAGTATTTCTAATTATTTTATTTTATTTTAATTTAATTTTATTTTGTTTTACTTTTTTTTTTATTTTATTTTGTAGTGATGGAGTTTTGCCATGAGGCCCAGGATAGTCTCATACATTTGGCCTGAAAAGATGTTCACACCTCAGCCTCCCAAAATGTTGGGGTAACAGTGAGGAAACACTAAGTCTGGCTAATTATTTTATTTCATTTTATTTTAATGTATTTTATTTTACTTTACTTAAGTATTTTTTTTTATTTTGTAGAGACAGGGTTTTGCTATGAGCCCTAGGCTAGTCTCCCACTCCTGGCTTCAAGAAACCCTCCCACATCTGATTCCCACAGTGGTGGAATGCCAGGCAGGATCCACTAAGTCTGGGTCTTTATTTTATTTCATTATATTTTACTATTTTTTTTTATTTTGTAGTGACAGTGTTTTGCCAAGAGGCCCAGGCTAGTCTCACACTCCTGGCCTGAAGCAATCTGCCCAACTTGACAACCCAAAGTGCTGGAATGACTCTCAGGAATGACTAAGTCTGGCTAATATTTTAATTTATTTTATTTTGTTTCACTTTGCTTAATTTTATTTTATTATACTTTAATATTTTATTCTTTTATATTGTAGTGACAGGATTTTGCCATGAGGCCCTGGGTAGTCTCACAGACCTGGCCTAAAGCAATGATCCTGCCTCAGCCTCCCAAAATGCTGAGATGACAGTGAGGAAACACTAAGTCTGGCTAATTATTTTATTGTATTTCAATTTATTTTATTTTATTTTACTTTGTATTTTATATTTTTTATTTTGTAGAAGCAGGGTTTTGCTATAAGCCCCAGGCTAGTCATAAACACCCAGCTTCAAGTGATCCTCCCACATCGGCCTCTGACAGTGCTGGGATGCCAGATGGGAACCACTAAGTCTGGCTCTTTATTTTATTCTATTTTATTTTTTTATTTTATTTTATTTTATTTTACATTATTTTATTTTAAGTTACTTTACTGTTTTATTTTTTTATTTTGTAGAGACAGGCTTTAGCTGAGTCCCAGGCTACTCTCAAACTCCTGGCATCAAGTGATACTCCTGCCTTATCCTCCCACAGTGCTGGTATGCCAGGCATTAACTGCTAAGTCTGGCTCATATAATTTTTATTTTGTTTATTGGTTTTGCCTTTTACTTTAGTATTTTTTTTTCATTTTGAGTTGATAGGGTTTTGCCATGAGGCCCAGGTTAGTCTCAAACTCCTGGTCTCAAGTGATCCTCTCACTTTGGCCTCGCAATGGCTGGGATGCCAGCCAGGAACCATTAAGTCTACTCATTATTTTATTTTATTTTATTCATCTTATTTTATTTTTCTTTACTGTATTGTTCTTTTATTTTGTAGAGACAGTGTTTTGTTATGAGGCCCAGGCTAGTTTCACAGTCCTGGCCTGAGCGATACTCCCTCCTCGGCCTCCCAAAATGCTGTGAGGACAGTGAGGAACCACTAAATCTGGCTCATTATTTTATTTTATAGCATTGTATTTTACTTTGCTTTACTATTATTTATTTTATTTAGTAGAGATAGTGTTTTCCTATGATGCCTGTCTAGTATCAAACATCTGGGCTCAAGTGATCCTCCCAATATGGCCTCTCATGTGTCTGTGATGCCAGTCATGAACCTGTAATTCTGGCTCATTATATTTAGTATTACTATTTTATTTTACTTTATTTTATTACATTTTATTTTACTATTGTTTATTTTTATTCTGTAGAGACAGGGTTTTGCTATAAGATCCAGGCTAGTCTCAGTCACTTGGCCTCAACTGATTATCTCACTCTGGCTTTTCAAAGTTCTGATATGCCAGGCTGGAACCACTAAGTCTGGCTATGTTATTTAATTTATTTGATTTGATTTGATTTTGTTTTATTGTATTGTGTTGTATTGCATTGTATGATAATGTATTGCATTGTATTTTACTATAC
This sequence comes from Cephalopachus bancanus, assembly GCA_027257055.1. NCBI lineage: Eukaryota > Metazoa > Chordata > Mammalia > Primates > Tarsiidae > Cephalopachus > Cephalopachus bancanus. Next base: position 73,286 of record JAPVLO010001460.1, on the reverse strand, counting down.
TTTATTATTTTATTTTTTATTTTGTAGAGAAAATGTTTTGCTATGAGGCCCAGGCAATTCTTAAACTACTGGCCTCAAGTGATCTTCTGGCCTTGGCCTCCTACAGGGCTGAGATGCAAGGCAGGAATCACTCTGTCTGACTCAATTTATTTTAAATTTTATATTATTTTATTTTATTTTATTTTACTTTGCTGTACAATTTTTTTAATTTTGCAGAGACAGTGTTTGCTGTGAGTCCCAGGAGTCTCCAACTCCTGGCCTCAAATGAACCTCCCACTTTGGCCTACAAAAGGGCTGGGATGAGAGTTAGGAACCACTGAGTCTGACTAACTATTTTATTTTATTTATTTTTATTTTATGTTATTTTAGTTTACCTTATTTTGCAATTTAATTTTTTTTTTTTGTAGTGACAGGGTTTTGCCATGATCCTCTGGCTAATCTCACCCTCCTGGCCTGAACTGATCCTCCCACCTTAGCGTCCCAAAATTCTAGGATGACTGTGAGGAACCACTAAATGTTTCTAATTATTTTATTTTGTGTCATGTCTTTTATTTTCATTTCATTTTATTTTATTTTATTTTACTTTATCCTTGTGTGCTTTAATTTTGTAGAGACAGGGTTTTCATATGAGGCCCAGAATAGTCTCAAGTTCCTGGCCTCAAGAGACCCTCCCTCTTTGGCCTCCCAAAATGCTGGTTTGCCAGGCAGGGACCACAAATCTGGCTAATTATTTTATTTTATTTTACTTTATCATTTTATTTTTAAATTTTTTATACAAAGGGTTTTGCTATGAGGCCCAGGTAGTCTCAAAATCCTGGCCTCAAGTGATCCTCACGCCTCAGCCTTGCAATGTGCTGGGATGCCAGGCAGGAACCATTAAGTCTGGCTAATTATTTTATTCATGTTATTTCATTTTATATTTCTTTACTATTTTATTTTTTTATTTTGTAGAGACTGTGTTTTGCTATGAGGCAAAATAATTTTATTTTTATTGGATTTTATTGTTTTGTATTTTATTTGTTTTATTGTATTTTACTTTGCTTTACTATATAATTTTTTTTATTTTGTAGGAACAGTGTTTTGCTATGAGGTCAGGCTTGTAAAAACACCTGGCTCAAGACTTACTCTTGCTCCAGCTTCCCAAAGTCCTGGTATGCCATGCAGGAACCACCAAGTCTGGCTAATTTTTATTTTATTTTACATTATTTTAATTATCTTTGTTTTACAATTTTATTTTTTTACTTTGTAGTGACAGAGTTTTCCATGAGTCCCAGACTAGTCTCACACTCCTGGTCTGAAGTGTTACTCCTCCTCAGTCTCCCAAAATGCTTGGATGACTGTGAGGAACCACTACATCTTTCTGATTATTTTAATTTGCCTTATTTTAGTTTAGTTTAGTTTTTTAATTTTTTAATTTGTTCAGACAGTGTTTGGCTATGAGCCCCAGGCTAGTCTCAAACTCCTGGCTTCAACCAACACTTCTGCCTCGGCCTCTCACAGTGCTGGGATACCAGGGAGGAACAGTAAATCTGGCTCTATTTTTAAATTTTATTATATTTTATTTTAATCAATTAATTTAATTTTATGTCATTTTTGTTATTTTTTCATTTTTTATTTTATTTCATTTTTAACTTATTTGATATCATTTCATTTTATTTTGCTCTATGATTTTTTTTTATTCTGTAGTGAGAGAGAATTTCTAGGAGGCTCAGGCAAGTCTCATTCTGATCCTCCTGCCTCAGCCCCCAAAGTGCTGGGATGACACTCCATAACCGCTAAGTCTGGTTAGTTATTTTATTTATTTTTTATTTTATTTACATATCTTATCTTATTTTACTATTTTTTAAAAATTTTGTATAGACAGTTTTTTCCTATAAGGCCCAGGCTAGTCTCAATGTCCTGGCCCCAAGTAAACTTCCTGCCTTGGTCTCCCACAGTGCTGGGATGCCAGGCAGGAACTAAAATCTGGTTCATGTTATCTATTTTATTTTATATTCTATATTTTATTTTATTTTATCTTACTTTACTACTTTATATTTTTAATTTGTAGAGACAGGGTTTTGCTATGAGGCCCAGGCTAATCTCAAATTCTTCAGCTGGAGTGATCCTGCAGCCTTGGCCTCCCAAAGTGCTGAAAACCCATGCAGGAACCACTGAGTCTGGCTAAGAATTTACTTTATTTTATTTTTCTAAGGTATTTTATTTTTTAATTTTGTAGTGACAGAGTTTTGTATGAGACCCAGAATAGTCTCAACCACCTGGTCTCAAGCTATCTGCCTGCCTCAGCCTCCCATAATACTGGAATGCCATGCAGGAACCACTGAGTATGGCTAATTTTTTACTTTATTTATTTTTCTTAGGTATTTTATTTTTTAATTTTGTAGTGACAGGGTTTTGCTGAGAGGCCCAGGATTGTCTCAACCACCAGGCCTCAAAGTATCCTTCTGCCTTGGCCTCCCAAAATGCTGGGATCCCAGCCTGGAACCACTATCTCTGGCTAATTATATCATTTTATTTTATTATATTATATGTAATTTTATTATATTTTACTTTACTATTTTATTTTTTCATTTTGTAGTGACAGGATTTTGCCATCAGGCCCAGGCTAGTGTCACATTCCTGGTCTGAAGTGACCCACTCACCTCAGCCTCCCAAAGTACTGGTATGAATGTGAGAAATGACGAAGTCTGCTTTATTTTTACATTTATTTTATTTTATTTTTTACTATTTTTTTATTTTGGAGAAGCAGTGTTTAGCTATGGGCCCAGGCTAGTCTCAAACACATGGCCTCAAGTGATACTCTTGCCCTGGTTTAACTAAGTCCTGGTATGCGATGCAGGAACCACTAAGTCTGGCTAATTTTTATTTTATTTTATTTCATTTTTTTTTTACTTTATTTATATTATTTAATTTAACTTTACCATTTCTTTTTTATTTTGTAGCAATAGCACTTTGCCATGATCCCCAGGCTAGTATCACACTCCTGGCTTGAAGTGATCCTCCCACCTTGACCTCCCAAAATATAAGGATGACTTTGAGGAACCACTAACTCTTTCTAATTATTTTATTGTATTTTTATTTTATTTTATTTTACTTTACTATTTTTTTATTTAATTTTATAGTGATAGGGTTTTGCCATGAGGCCCATGCTAGTCTCATACACTTGACCTGAAGTGATGTTCACACCTCAGCCTCCCAAAATGTTGGGATAACAGTGAGGAAACACTAAGTCTAATTATATATATCTACACTAAAATAATTATATTTTATTTCATTTTATTTTAATGTATTTTATTTTACTTTACTTTAGGATTTTTTTTTTTTATTTTGTAGACAGGGTTTGCTATGAACCCCAGGCTAGTCTCACACTCCTGGCTTCAAGAAATCCTCCCACATCAGATTCTCACAGTGGTGAGTTGCCAGGCAGGATTCACTAAGTCTGGGTCTTTATTTTATTTTATTTTACTATTTTATTTTTTTATTTTGTAGTGACAGTGTTTTGCCAAGAGGCCCAGGCTAGTCTCACACTACTGGCCTGAAGCAATCTGCCCAACTTGGCCTCCCAAAGTGCTGGAATGACTCTCAGGAATGATTAAGTCTGGCTAATATTTTAAATTATTTTATTATATTTCACTTTACTTAATTTTATTTTATTTTATTATACTTACTTTAATATTTTATTTTTTTGTATTGTAGTGACAGGATTTTGCCATGAGGCCCTGGGTAGTCTCATAGACCTGGCTTAAAGCGATGCTCTGGCCTCAGCCTCCAAAAATGCTGAGATGACAGTGAGGAAACACTAAGTGTGGCTAATTATTTTATTTTATTTCTATTTATTTTATTTTATTTTACTTTACTTTTTTATTTTATTTTGTAGTGATAGGATTTTGCCATGAGTCCCAGGCTAGTCTCATACACTTGGCCCTAAATGATGCTCACGCCTCAGCCTCCCAAAATGTTGGGATGAGAATGAGGAAACACTGAGTCTGGTTAATTATTTTATTTCATTTTATTTTAATGTATTTTATTTTACTTTACTTTGGCATTTCAATTTTTTATTTTGTAGAAACAAGGATTTGCTAGGAGTCCCAGGCTAGTCATAAACACCCAGCTTCAAGCGATCCTCCCGCATCGGCCTCTCACAGTGCTAGGATGCCAAGTAGGATCCACCAAGTCTGGCTCTTCATTTTATTCTATTTTATTATTTTATTTTGTTTTACTTTATTTTATTTATTTTACTTTACTGTTTTATATTTTTATATTGTAGAAATAGGCTTTAGCTATGAGTCCCAGGCTTCACTCAAACTCCTGGCATCAAGTGATACTCCCACCTTATCCTCCCACAGTGCTGGTATGCCAGGAAGGAACCACTAAGTCTGGCTCTTATAACTTTTTTTAATTTGTTTATTGGTTTTGTTTTTTACTTTACTATTTTTTTTTTCATTTTGAGGTGACAGGGTTTTGCCATGAGACCCAGGTTAGTCTCAAACTTCTGTTCTTAAGTGATCTTTGCACCTTGGCCTCACAATGTGCTAGGATGCCAGGCTGGAACCATTAAGTCTAGCTATTTATTTTATTTTATTTTATTCATCTTATTTTATTTTTCTTTACTAAATTATTATTTTTATTTTTTAGAGACAGTGTTTTGTTATGAGGCCCAGGCTAGTCTCACACTCCTGGCCTGAGCAATACTCCCTCCTCAGCCTCCAAAAATGCTGTGATGAGAGTGAGGAACCACTAAGTCTGGCTAATTACTTTATTTTATAGCATTGAATTTTACTTTGCTTTACTATTATTTGTTTGATTTAGTAGAGATAGTGTTTTTCTACGATGCCTGGCAAGTATCAAACTCCTGGCATCAAGCAATCCTCCCAATTTGGCCTCTCATGTGTTTGCGATGCCATCATGTGCTGGAGTCCAGCTCCTGCAAGGTCTGGGGTTCCTGGAGGTGAGACAGATTCGGCGACTGAAAAAAGGAAGAAGAAGAAGGGGGGGGAGAAAGAAAGAGAGGGAAAAAAGAGAACTGGACTACTGTTCAAGTGACAGAAGACCTTTATTGAGAAATACAGAGGGTTTTTATCCCCTAATTTTTGCACAGATTCACATGTCTTCTACGTGAACAGAAAGCCAGGTGCATAGGGGCATCCCCCACCCACCAGATGTTTCCTCAAGCATGAGGAAGAACAAACCCAAATTGTCTTTCTGTTCTTTATGCTTGGTTAAAGTCCCTCAGAAGTATTAATACAATTTCTAAAAATATTATACCATTTTATCAATGGTAATCTATATATTTTGTTTTATTCTACACACTTTACCTATGACTAACTTTCCTAATGATAAACAATCTATTCCTATACTTTATCCCAACACACACAATGGAACTTAAACAAAATGACTAAAACCAGTTTTGCATAATGTGACCCTGTCCAAAGGTCATGCTGGGCTCTCAACACTAGGGCTCTTTGATGTGGTCCTGGCTTGAACCAGGACCTGTCTGGAAGCCTAAACCACAGTCAAAGGGAAATGGAAACAGTGAGTTTCTAATGTTAGATTGTGTTCATCCCGGTCTCAGAGTTTTTATGCTTGAGCTAACAGGAGGCTGTAGTGCCAAGAAAAGGGAGAGGTAATGGGGTCAATGGCTCCCGAACGCATCCTAGTGGTCTCGGGTCAACAGCCCTCCCTGATCCCTAATGCTTAATGGGCCTCCATGGCCGGCTCCCAGCAATCATGAACCTCTAACTCTGGCTTATTTTATTTAATATTATTATTTTATTTTACTTTATTTTATTTCATTTTATTTTACTATTGTTTATTTTTATGTTGTAAAGACAGGGTTTTGCTATGAGATCCAGGCTAGTCTCAGTCACCTGGCCTCAACCTATCCTCCCACCCTGGCTTTTCAAAGTTCTAGTATGCCAGGCCGGAACCACTAAGTCTGGCTATGTTATTTTATTTTGTTTTATTTTATTGTATTGTATTGCATTGTATTATAATGTATTGCATTGTATTTTAGTATACTTTATTATTTTATTTATTTATTTATTTATTTTGGTAGCAAGAGTTTTGCTGTGCGTCCCAGGCAAGTCTCAAACTACTGGCTTCAAGTAATCCTCTGGCCTCAGGCTCCTACAGGACTGGGTTGCCAGACAGGAATCACTGTCTGACTCAATTTATTTTAAATTTTATTTTATTTCATTTTATTTTACTTTGCTTTTCTATTTTTTTTTTATTTTGTAGAGAAAGTGTTTTGCTGTGAATCCCAGGCTAGTCTCCAACTCCTGACCTCAAGCAAACCTCCCACTTTTGTCTCCCAAAGTGCTGGGATGAGAATCAGGAATCACTGAGTCTGGCTAATTATTTTATTTCATTTATTTATTTATTTTTATTTTATGTTACTTTAGTTTACCTTATTTTACAATTTAAATTTTTAATTTGTAGTGGCAGGTTTTGCCATGATCCCCTGGCTAATCTTATACTCCTGGCCTGAACTCATCCTCCCACCTTAGCCTCCCAAAATTCTAGGATGATTGTGAGGAACCATTAAGTCTTTCTAATTATTTTATTATTTTATGTCATGTCTTTTCATTTTATTTTAATTTATATTATTTTACTTTATCATTGTAAGTTTTAATTTTTTAGAGAAAGGGTTTTCCTATGAGGTCCAGACTAGTCTCAAGCTCTTGGCCTCAAGAGATCCTCCCTCTTCGGCCTGCCAAAATGCTGGGTTGCCAGGCAGGAACCATTAAATCTGGCTAATTATTTTATTTTTTTACTTTATTTATTGTTTTTCATTTTATTCTATTTTACTTTACCATTTTATTTTTTAATTTTGTATAGACAGTGTTTTGCTATGAGGCCCAGGGTAGTCTCAAAATCCTTTCTTCAAGTGATCCTCTCACCTCAGCCTTGCAATGTGTTGGGATGCCGGGCTGGAACCATTACGTCTGGCTAATTATTTCATTTATCTTATTTCATTTTATATTTCTTTACTATATTATTTTTTTATTTTGTAGAAGCTGTGTTTTACTATGAGACAAAATAATTTTATTTTATTGGATTTTATTGTTTTGCATTTATTTTGTTTTATTGTATTTTATTTTGCTTTACTATTTTATTTTTTTATTTCATAGGAACAGTGTTTGGCTATGAGCTCAGGCTACTCTAAAACACCTGCCTCAAGACTTACTCTTGACCCAACTTTCCAAAGTCCTGGTATGCCATGCAGGAACCACCAAGTCTGGTTAATTTTTACTTTATTTTAATTTATTTTATGTTATTTTATTTATCTTTACTTTACAGTTTTATTTTTTTATTTTGTAGAGACAGAGTTTTGCCATGAGTCCCAGTCTAGTATCACACTCCTGGCCTGAAGCGATACTCCACCTCAGCTGCCCAAAATGCTATGATGAGGAACAACTATGTCTTTCCAATAATTTTAATTTCTCTTATTTTATTTTATTTTTTTAATTTGTAGAGGCAGGGTTTTTCTATGAATCCCAGGCTAGTCTCAAACTCCTGGCTTCAACTGATCCTTCTGCCTCGGCCTCCCACTGTGCTGGGATGCCAGGGAGGAACCACTAAGTCTGGCTCTATTTTTTAATTTTATTATATTTTATTTTAATTAATTAATTTTATTTTAATTTATTTTTTGCTATTTTATTTCATTACATTTTTTAATTTTATTTCATTTTATTTTATTTTACTCTACTATATTTTTTTTTATTGTGCAGTGACAACATTTTTCTATGAGGCTCAGGACTGTCTCACTCTGATCCTCCTGCCTCAGCCCCCCAAAGTGCTGGGATGACAGTCAGTAACCACTAAGTCTGGTTAATTATTTTATTTTATCTTATATATTTTATTTTATTTTACTATTTTGTTTAAATTTTGTATAGACAGGTTTTTCCTATGAGGCCCAGGCTAGTCTCAATGTCCTGACCCCAAGCAAACCTCCTGCCTTGGTCTCCCACTGGGATGCCAGGCAGGAACTAAAAGTTTGGTTCATGTTTTCTTATTTTATTTTATATTCTATATTTTATTTTATTTTATCTTACTTTACTTCTTTATATTTTTATTTTGTAGAGACAGGGTTTTGCTATGAGGCACAGGCTAATCTCAAATTCTTGAGCTAGAGTGATCCTCCAGCCTCGACCTCTCAAAATGTTGGAATGCCATGCAGGAACCACTGAGTCTGGTTAACTTTTTTACTTTATTTTGTTTTTTTAGGTATTTTATTTTTTAATTTTGTAGTGACAGGGTTTTGATATGAGGCCCAGGATAGGCTCAACCACCTGGCCTCAAACTATCCTCCTGCCTCGGCCTCACAAATTGCTGGGATCCCAGCTGGAACCACTAAGTCTGGCAAATTATTTTATATCATTTTATTTTATTATATTATATGTTATTTTATTTTATTTTACTATTTTATTTTTTCATTTTGTAGTGACAGGGTTTTGCCATCAGGCCCATGCAAATCTCACACTCCTGGCCTGAAGTGATCCACTCACCTCAGCTTCCCAAAGTGCTGGTATGACTGTAAGGAATGACTAAGTCTGGTTTATTTTTAAATTTATTTTATTTTATTTCACTTTATTTTTTACTATTTATTTTTTTATTTTATAGAGGCAGTGTTTAGCTATGAGGCCCAGGCTAGACTCAAACACCTGGCCTCAAGTGATACTCCTGCCCTGGCTTAAGAAAGTCCTGGTGTGCAATGCAGGAATCACTAAGTCTGATTAATTTTCATTTTATTTTATTTTATTTTACTTTATTTTACTTATTATGTTATTTAATTTAACTTTACAATTTTTTTATTTTTTATTTTTTTGTAGCAAAGTGGTTTTGCCATGAGCCCCAGGCTAGTATCACACTCCTGGACTGAAGTGATCCTCCCGCCTCGACCTCACAAAGTGCTAGGATGACTTTGAGGAACCACTGAGTCTTTTTAATTATTTTATTTTATTTTATTTTATTTTACTTTACTTTACTTTACTGTCTTTTAATTTTATTTTGTAGTGATAGGGTTTTGCCATGAGGCCCAGGCTAGTCTCATACACTTGGCCTGAAGCGATGTTCATGTCTCAGCCTCCCAAAGTGTTGGGATGACAGTGAGGAAACACTAAGTCTGGCTAATTATTTTATTTCATTTTATTTAATGTATTTTATTTTATTTTACTTTGGTATTTTATTTTTTATTTGATAAAAACAAGCTTTTGCTATAAACCCCAGGCTAGTCATAAACACCCAGCTTTGAGCGATCCTCCTGCATCGGCCTCTCACAGTGCTGGGATACCAGGTAGGAACACCAAGTCTGGCTCTTCATTTTATTCTGTTATTTTATTTTATTTTACTTTATTTTATTTATTTTACTTTACTGTTTTATATTTTTATTTTTTACAGACAGGCTTTAGCTATGAGACTCAAGCTACTCTCAAATACTGGCATCAAGTGATACTTCCTCCTTATCCTCCCACAGTGCTGGTATGCCAGGTAACAACCACTAAGTCTGGCTCATATAAATTTTTTTTATTTTGTTTATTGGTTTTGTTTTTTACTTTACTATTTTTTTTTTCATTTTGAGGTGACAGTGTTTTGCCAAGAGACCCAGGCTAGTCTCAAACTCCTGGTCTCAAATGATCCTCACAACTTGGCCTTGCAATGTGCTGGGATGCCAGGCAGGAACCATTAAGTCTACGTATTTATTTTATTGTATTTTATTCATTTTATTTTATTTTTCTTCACTATATTATATTTTTATTTTGTAGAGACAGTGTTTTTTTATGAGGCCCAGGCTAGTCTCACACTCCTGGCCTGAACAATACTCCCTACTCAGCCTCCCATACTGTGAGGACAGTGAGGAACCACTAAGTCTGCTCTTTATTTTACTTTATAGCATTGTATATTACTTTGTTTTATTATTTTTATTTTATTTAGTAGAGATAGTGTTTTGATATGATGCCTGGTTAGTATCATACTCCTGGCCTCAAGCGATCCTCCCAATTTGGCCTCTCCCGTGTCTGCGATGCCAGTCATGAACCTCTAACTCTAGCTCATTTTATTAAATTTTATTATTTTATTTTACTTTATTTTATTAAATTTTATTTTACTATTGTATATTTTTATTTTGTAGAGACAGGGTTTTGCTATAAGATCAGGCTAGTCTCAATCACCTGGCCGCAACTGATCCTCCCACCCAGGCCAGAACCACTAAGTCTGGCTATGTTATTTATTTTATTTTATTTTGTTTTATTGTGTTGTATTGTATTGCATTGTATTATAATGTACATCATTGTATTTTATTGTTTTTTACTTTACTATTTTATTTTTTTATTTTGTAGAGAGAGTGTTTTGCTATGAGGCCCAGGCCAGTCTCAATCCTCTGTCCTCGGTCTCCTACAGGGCTGGGATGCCAGGCAGGAGTCACTATGTCTGACTCAATTTATTTTAAATTTTATTTTATATAATTTTATTTCCTTTTAATTTACTTTGCTTTAATATTTTTTATTTTGTAGAGACAGTGTTTTTCTGTGAGTCCCAGGCTAGTCTCCAACTCCTAGTCTCAAGTGAACCTCCCGCTTTGGCCTCCCAAAGTGCTGGGTTGAGAGTGAGGACCACTGAGTCTGGTTGATTATTTTATTTTATTTCATTATATTTATTTATTTTCAATTTGTTATTTTACTTTACCTTATTTTACAATTTAAATTTTTAATTTGTAGTATCAGGGTCTTGCCATGATCCCCTGGCTAATCTCACACTCCTGGCCTGAACTGATCCCCCCACCTTAGCCTCCCAAAATGCTAGGATGACTGTGAGGAACCACGAAGTCTTTCTAATGATTTTATTTTATATGACGTCATGTCTTTTCATTTTTCTTACTTTATATTATTTTATTTTATTTTACTTTATCATTGCATGTTTTAATTTTGTAGAGACAGGGTTTTCCTATGAGGCCCAGACTAGTCTCAAGCTCCTGGCCTTGAGAGATCCTCCAGCTTCCCAAAATGCTGGTTTATAATGCAGGAACCACTAAATCTGGCTAATTATTTTATTTCTTTTACTTTATTTTATTTTATTTCACTTTACTATTTTATTTTTTAACTTTGTATATAACAGGGTTTTGCTATGAGGCCCAGGGTAGTCTCAAAATCCTGGCCTCAAGTAATCCTTGCACTCAGGCTTGTAATGTGCTGGGATGCCAAGCAGGAACCATTGTCTGGCTAATTATTTTATTTATCTAATTTCATATTATATATCTTTATTTTTTTGTTTTTTTATTTTGTAGAGACTGTATTTTGCTATGAGTCAAAATGATTTCATTTTATTGGATTTTATTGTTTTGTATTTTATTTTGTTTTATTGTATTTTACTTTGCTTTACTATTTTATTTTGTAGGAATAGTGTTTTGCTATGAGGTCAGGCTACTCTAAAACACCTGGTCTCAAGAGTTCCTCTTGCCCCAGCTTCCCAAACTCCTGGCATGCCAGGCAGGAACCACTAAGTCTGGCTCATATAACTTTTTTTTTAATGTTGTTTTTTGGTTTTGTTTCATACTTTACTTTTTTTTTCACTTTGAGGTGACAGGGTTTTGTCATGAGGCCCAGGCTAGTCTCAAACTCCTGGTCTGAATCAATTCTTTCACCTTGGCCTTGCAGTGTGCTGGGATTCCTGGCAGGAACCATTATGTCTAGCTAATTATTTTATTTTATTTTATTCATTTTATTTTATTTTTCTTTACTATATATTTTTTTTATTTTTTAGAGACCGTGTTTTGTTATGAGGCCCAGACTAGTCTCACACTACTGGCCTGAGCGATACTCCCTCCTCAGCCTCCCAAAATTCAGTGATGACAGTGAGGAACCACTAAGTCTGGCCCATTATTTTATTTTATAGCATTGTATTTTACTTTGCTTTACTAGTATTTATTTTATTTAGTAGAGATAGTATTTTGCTATGGTGCCTGGCTAGTATTAAACTCCTGGCCTTAAGTGATCCTCGCAATTTGGCCTCTCACTTGTCTGCGATGCCAGTCATGAACCTCTAACTCTGGCTCATTTTATTTAATATCAATATTTTATTTTACTTTATTTTATTGCATTTCATTTTACTATTATATATTTTTATTTTGTAGAGACAGGGTTTTGCTATGATACCCAGGCTAGTCTCAATCACCTGGCCTCGACTGATCTTCCCATTCTGATTTTTCAAAGTTCTGGTATGCCAGGCTGGAACCACTAAGCCTGGCTGTGTTATGTATTGTCTTGTCTTGTCTTGTCTTGTCTTGTCTTGTCTTGTATTGTATTGTATTGCATTGCATTGCATTGCATTGCATTTTAATGTATTTCATCATATTTTATTGTAATTTACTATACTTTACTATTTTATTTTGCAGAGAGAGTGTTTTGCTATGAGGCCCAAGCCAGTCTCAAATTACTGGCCTCAAGTGATCCTCTGGCCTCAGCCTCCTACAGGGCTGGGATGCCAGGCAGGTATCATTATGCCAACTCAATTTTGTCTGGCTAATTATACTATATCATTTTATTTTATTATATTATATGTTATTTTATTTTATTTTACTTTACTATTTTATTTTTTCATTTTGTAGTGTCAGGGTTTTGCCATCAGGCCCAGACTATTCTCACACTCCTGTCCTGAAGTGACCCACCTGCCTTGGCTTTCCAAAGTGCTGCTGTGACTGTGAGGAATGACTAAGTCTGGTTTATTTTTAAATTTATTTTATTTTATTTTATTTTTTACTATTTGTTTATTTTTATTTTGTAGAGGCAGTGTTTACTATGAGGCCCAGGCTAGTCTCAAGCACCCAGCCTCAATTGATACTCCTGTCCTGGCTTAACAAATTCCTGGTATGTAATGCAGGAACCAATAAGTCTGGCTAATTTTTATTTTATTTTATCTTATTCTACTTTATTTTATATTATTTTATTTAACTTTACATTTTGTTTTTATTTTTTATCTACAGAATTTTGCCACGAGCCCCAGGCTAGTATCACACTCCTGGCCTGAAGTGATCCTCCCGCCTCAACCTCCCAAAATTCTGGGATGACTTTGAGGAACCACTAAGTCTTTCTAATTATTTTATGTTTATTTTTATTTTATTTTATTTTATTTTACTTTACTATTTCTTTTATTTTATTTTGTGATAGGATTTTGCCATGAGGCCCAGGCTAGTTTCAGACACTTGGCCTGAAGCGATGCTGATGCCTCTGCCTCCCAAAATGTTGGGATGACAGTGAGGAAACATTGTTTAGCTAATTACTTTATTTCATTTTATTTTAATGTATTTTATTTTACTTACTTTAGTTTTTTTATTTTTATTTTGTGGAGACAGTGCTTTGCTATGAGCCCCAGGCAAGTGTAACACTCCTGGCTTCAAAAAATCCTCCTACATCAGCCTCCAATAGTGCTGGGATGCCAGGCAGGATCCACTATGTCTGGCTTTTTACTTTATTTTATTTTATTTTACTATTTTTTTTATTTTGTAGTGACAGTGTTTTGCCAAGAGGCCCAGGCTGGTCTCACACTCCTGGCCTGAAGCAATCTGCCTGACTTGGCCTACCAATATATTGGAATGATTGTCAAGAATGACTAAGTCTGGCTAGTATTTTATTTTATTTTATCTTATTTCACTTTATTTAATTTTATTTTATTTATTGTTCTATATTTTTATTTTATAGAGACAGGATTTTTCTATGAGTCCCAGGATTGTCTCAAACACCTGGCCTCAAGTGATACTCCCACCCTGGCCTCCCAAAGTCCTGGTATGCCAGGCAGGAATCACACAGTCTGGCTATTTTATTTTATTTTATTTTACATATTTTATTTTATTTTATTATATTGTATTTTATTTGTTTTAGTATTTTTTTATTTTATAATGACAGTGTTTTGCTATGAGACCCAGGCTTGTCTTAAACTCATGGCCTCAAGCGACCTTCCAGACTTGGCCTCCTACAGGGCTGGGATGCCAGACAGGAACCACTAATTCTGGCATGTTTCCTCTTTTATTTTACTTTATTTTATTGTCTTTTATTTTATTCTATTGTATTTTTCTTTACTATTCTATTATTTAAATTGTAGACACAGGGTTTTGCTACGAGCCCCAGGCTAGTCTCAAACACCTGGCCTCAAGAGATATTCCTGTCCCTGCTTCCCAAAGTCCTGGTATGTCAGGCAGGAACCACTAAGTGTGGATAATTTTTTTTTTTTTTTGGTTTAGTTTTGTTTTATTTTATTTCATTTTACTTTACTATTTTATTTTTTATTTTTTAGAGACAGGATTTTGGTATGATATCCAGGCTAGTCTCAAACTCCTGGCCTAAAGTGATCCTCCCACCTAGGCCTCCCACAGTGCTGGGATGCCAAGCAGGAAACACCAAATCTGGCTTATTTTATTTTATTTTATTTTACTTCACTTTACTATTTTTTTATTTTGTAGCCACAGGGTTTTGCCATGCAACCCAGGATAGTCTCACACAACTGACCTGAAGCAGTCCTCTCACCTCGGCCTCCCAAAATGCTAGGATGATAGTGAGGAACCACTAAGTCTGTCTAATTATTTTATTTTATTTTATTATTATATTGTATGTTATTTTCTTTTACTTCGCTCTACTATTTTACTTTTCTGTTTTTCAGAGACGGTGTTTTGCTATGAGGCTCAGGCTCGTATCACACTCCTGGCCTCAAGCGATCCTCCCAACTTAGCCTCCCACAGGTCTTTGATGCCAGTCAGGTACCACTAATTCTGGCTCATTTTATTTTACATCTTTATGTTATTTTATTTTATTTTACTATTCTATTTTTTTTATTTTGCAGAGGCAGAATTTTTCTATTAGTTCCAAGCTAGTCTCAAACACTTGGCCTTAAGTGACACACTCGCCCCAGCTTCCCAAATCCTGGTATGCCAGACAGGCACCACTAAGTCTGGCTCATTTTATTTTATTTTATTTTACTTTGTTTTATTTCATTTCATTTTACTTTGATTTTTGTGTGTGTGTGTTGTATAGACAATATTTTGCTATGAGGCCCAGACAAGTCTCACACTCCTGGCCTGAAGCGATCCTCCTGCCTTGGCCTCCCAAAATGCTAGTATATCAATGAGGATATGTCTGACTAATTGTTTTATTTTATTTCATTTTACTTTATTTTAATTTACTTTATTTTTTATTTTACTTTAATATTTTATTTTTTTTATTTTGTAGAGAAAGGCTTTAGCTCTGAGGCCCATGCTAGTCTCAAACTGCTCACCTCAAGGGATCCTCTGGCTTTGTCTTATCACAGTGGTGGGATGCCAGACAGGAAACACTAAGTCTGGCTCATTTTACTTAATTTAATTTAATTTAATTTTTTTATTCACTAATTTATTATTTTATTTTGAGGTGACAGGGATTTGCCATGAGGGCCAGGCTAGTGTCACACAACAGGCCTGAAGTGATACTCCCGTCTCAGCCTCTCAATATGCTGGGATGACAGTGAGGAACCACTAAGTCTGACTAGTTATTTTATTTCACTCTATTATTTTACTTTTTTATTTTGCAGCAACAGGGTTTTGCCATGAGTCCCAGGTTATTCTCCCATATCTGCCCTGAAGCGATCCTCCTGCATCAGCCTCCCAAAATGCTGAGATGACAGTGAGGAACCATTAAGTTTTGTTAATTATTTTATTTTATTTTTCTTTACTTCATTTTATTTTATTTTACTTTAATTTACTATATTTTATTTTAATTTATTTTATTTTACATTATTATTGTTATTTTGTATTTTGTAGTGACAGGGTTTTGCTATGAGCCTCAGGATAGTGTCAAACCCTTGGCTTCAAACAATCCTACCACTGTGGCCTCCCTCAGTGCTGGGATGCTAGGCAGGACCCACTAACTCTGACTCCTTATTTAATTATTTTATTTTGTGTTATTTTATTTTGTTTTGCTTTGTTTTGTTTTGTTTTCTTGTACTTTACTATGTTATTATTTTATTTTATATAGGCAGTTTTGCCATGAGCCCCAGGCTAGTCTCACACTTCTGGCCTGAAGAGATCATCCCACTTCAGCCTCCCAAATTGCTGAGATGACAGTGAGGAAACACTATATGTGGCTAATTATTCATTTTATTTTAAAATTTTGCTTTACTATTTTAATCTTTTATTTTGTAGAGACAGTGTTTCGCTATGAGGCCGAGGCTAGTCTCAAATGCCTGGGCTCAAGGGATCCTCCTGTCTTGGTCTCACACAGTGCTAGGATGCCAGGCAGGAACCTCTAAATCTGGCTTATTTTATTTTATATTTTATTTTAGTTTAGTTTATTTCATTTCATTTCATTTTAGTTTACTCTGTTATTTTTTTATTTTGTAGAAAAGGGTTTTGCTATGAGGCCCAGGCAAGTCTCACACTCCTGGGATGACAGGGAGGAACCATGAAGTCTGGGTAATTATTTTATTTTATTTTGCTTTATTTTATTTTACTTCATTTTATTTTATATTATTTTGCTTTGCTTTACTATTTTAATTTTTATTTTGTAGAGACAGGCTTTAGCTATGAGGCTCAGGGTAGTCTCAAACTCCTGGCCCCAAGCGATTCTTCCAGTTTGGCCTCCCACAGGAATGGGATGCCAGTTAGGGACCACAAAGTCAGGCTCTTTTTATATTATATCTTTATTTTATTTTACTATTCTATATTTTTATTTTGTAGAGACAGGAGTTTGCTATGAGTCCCAGGATAGTCTCAAACACCTGGCCTCAAGCAATACTCCTGCCCTGGCTTCCCAAAATCCTGGTATGCCAGGCAGGAACCATGCAGTCTGGCTATTTTATTTCATTTCATTTCATCATTTTTTATATTTTACTTTATTTTTTAAATTTTATTTTATGTTATTTTGCTTTACTTTACTATTTTTTTATTTTATAGAGACAGTGTTTTGCTATGAGGCTCAGGCTAGTCTTAAACCTCTGGTCTCAAGTGATCATCTTGCCTTGGCCTCCCACAGGGCCTGGATGCCAGGCAGGAACCACTAAGTCTGGCTTGTTTTATATTTTATTTTATTTTGCTTTATTTTATTGTATTTTATTGTATTCTATTGTATTTAACTTTACTATTCTATTTTTTTATTTTGTAGTGACAGGGTTTTGCTATGAGTCCCAGGCTAGTCTCAAACACCTGGTCTCAAGCTTCCCAAAGTTCCAGTATGCCAGGCAGGAACCACTAAGTGTGGATAATTATTTTATTTTGTTTTATTTTGTTTTATTGCATTTTACTTTACTATCTTATTTTTTTATTCTGTAGAACAGGGTTTTGCTATGTGTCTCAGGCTAGTCTCAAACACCTGGCCTCAGGCAATACTCCTGACCTGGCTTCCCAAAGTCCTGGTATGCCAGGTAGAAATCATACAGTCTGGCTATTTTATTTCATTTCAGTTCATAATTTTTTATATTGCATTTTATTATATTGCATTTTATTGTATTTTACTTTACTCTTTTTTTTATTTTATAGAGACAGCATTTTGCTATAATGCCCAGGCTAGTCTTAACTCCTGGCCTCAAGCGATCCTCCTGCCTTGGCCTCCCACAGGGCTGGGATGCCAGGCAGAAAGCAGTAAATCTGGCTCACTTTATTTTATATTTTTTATTTATTTTATATTGTTTCATTTTATTTTACTTTATTTTATTGTCTTTTATTGTATTTTACTTTACTGTTCTATTTTTTTATTTTGTGGAGGCAGGGTTTTGCTATGAGTCCCAGGCTAGTCTCAAACACCTGACCTCAAGTGATCTTCCAGCCCCAGCTTTCCAAAGTCCTGGTATGGCAGGCAGGAACCATTAAGTGTGGATAATTATTTTATTTTGTTTTCTTTGTTTTATTTTATTTTATTTTATTTTATTTATTTATTTATTTTAAAGACAGGGTTTTAAAGAGCCCCAGTCTAGTCTCAAACACCTGGCCTCAAGCAATACTCTTGCCCTGGCTTCCCAAAGTCCTGGTACGCCAGCAGGAACCACACATTCTGACTATTTTTAAAAAATTTTATTTAAATTAATTTTAGTTCATTTCATTTCATCTTTTTATTTTTTATTTTATTTTATTATATTGCATTTTACTTTGCTTTACTATTTTATTTTTTTATTTTGTAGAGATAGTGTTTTGCTATGAGGCCTAGGCTCATCTTAAACTCCTGGCCTCAAGCAATCCTCCTGCCTTGGCCTACCACAGGGTTGGGATGCCAGGCAGGAACCACTAAGTCTGGCTCATTTTATTTTTTATTTTATTTAATTATCATATTTAATTTTATTTCATTTTACTATTCCATATTTTTCTTTTGTAGAAACAGGGTTTTGCTATGAGGCCCAGGCTAGTCTCAAACACCTGCCCTCATTTGATCCTCCCACCCCAGCTTCCCAAAGGTCTGATATGCCAGGCAGGAACCACTAAATCTGGATAATTATTTTATTGTGTTTTGTTTTGTTTTGTTTTACTTTACTGTTGTACTTTATTTTTTTTTTTTTTACTCTATTCTTTTATTTTTTAGTGACAGGGTTGTGCCATGAGGCCCAGGCTAGTCTCCCACACCTGCTCTGAAGAGATCCTCCAACCTTGGCCTCCCAAAATGCTGGGATGACAGTGAGGAACAACTAAGTCTTGCTAATTATTTTGTTTTGTTTTATTTTTGTCTATATTACTTTGTTTTATTTTACTTTATTTTATTTTTTTAAATTTATTTTATCTTATTTACTATTACGTTTTTCTTTATCTTGCAGTGACAGAGTTTTGCTATGAACCCCAGGAGAGTATCAAATCCCTGACTTCAAGTGATCCTCCTGCCACGGACTCCCTCAGTGCTGGGATACTAGGCAGGAACCAATAAGTCTGGCTCATTATTTAATTATTTTATTTTGTTTTGTTTTGTTTGCTTTGCTTTATTTTATTATTTTTATTTTCTAGTTTATTTCTTTATTTTGTAGCAACAGTGTTTTGCCATGAGGTCCAGGCTAGCCTCACACTTCTGGCCTGAAGCAATCTGCCTGCCTTGGCCTTCCAAAGTCCTGTGATGACAGTCCTAGTTCTGGCTAATGTATTTATTTATTTTATTTTGTTTTATTTTATTTCATTTTACTTTGCTTTACTATTTTAATTTTTTACTGTGTAGAGAGAGTGCTTTGCTATGAGGCCGAGGCTAGTCTCAAATGTCTAGGCTCAAGTGATCCTCCCACCTTGGCCACCCACAGCGCTGGGATGCCAGCAGGAACCACTAACTCTGGCTCATTTTATTTTACATTTTATTTTAGTTTAGTTCATTTCATTTCATTTTACTTTATTTTGCTTTACTCTATTATTTTTTTTATTTTTAGAGACAGGGTTTTACTATGAGTCCCAGGCTCATCTCAGACTCCTGACCTCAAGAGATCCTCTGGCCTCAGCCTCCCAAACTGCTGGGATGCCAAGCTGGACCTACTAAGTCTGGGTAATTATTTTATTTTATTTTGCATTACTATTTTATTTTTATATTTTATAGAAACAGGGTTTTGCTAAGAGGCCCAGGCTAGTCCTGGCCTCAAGCAATCCTCCCACCCTGGCCTCCCAAAGTACTGGGATGCCAGGCAGGAACCACTAAGTCTGACTAATTATTTACTATTAATTTATTTAATTTAACAATTTTATTTTATCTTACTTTTTTAGTTAATTTTACTTTAGTTTTTTTTAATTTTATGAAGACAGGGTTTTGCTTTGAGGATCAGGCTAGTCTCACATGCCTGGCCTCAAGCGTTTCTCCCATCTCTGCCTCCCAAACTTCTGGGATGACAGGGAGGAAACACTAAGTCTGGCTAAGTATTTTTTTATTTTACTTTACTTTTTATGTTTTTATTTTGTAGAGATACTATTTTGCTATGAGGTGGCCTGAAGTGATCCTACCACCTCAACCCCCCAAATTGCTGGAAAGTCAGGTAGGAGCCACTAAGTTTGACTAATAACTTTATTTTACATTATTTTATTTTATTTTACTACTTTATTTTGTAGAAATACCTTTTTACTATGAGGCCCAGGCTAGTCTCAAACTTCCTGCCTCAGGTGATCCTCCTGCCTTGGTCTCTGAAAGTGCTGGGATGACAGGCAGGAATCACTAAGTCTGGCTAATTATTTTGTTTTACTTTATTTTATTTTATTTTACTTTACTATTTTATTTATTTAATTTGTAGAGACAGCATTATGCTATGAGGTCCAGGCTAGTTTCACTCCTGGCCTCAAGTGATCCTCCTGCCTCGGTCTCCCAAAGTGCTGGGATGCCAGGCAGGAACCACCAAGTCTTGCTAATTATTTTATTTTACTTCATTTTATTTTACCTAATTATTATTTTTTGATTTGGTATAGAAAGGGTTTTTGTATAAGACTAAAGTTAGTATCAAACTCCTGGCCTCCAGTGATCCTCCCGCCTCGGCCTCCTAAGGGGCTGGAATGACAGTCAGAAACCACTATGTCTGGCTAATTATTTTATTTTATTTTACTTTATTTTTTATTTATTTTGTAGAGGCAGTGTTTTCTCTGAGACCCATGCTAGACTGAAACTCCTGTCTTCGAGCAATTCTCACTCTTTGGCCTACCAAAGTGCTGGGATGCCATGAAGGAACCACTAAGTGTGGCTAATTATTTTATTTTATTTTATTTTTATTTTACTTTACTATTTTTTTTCTTTTTAGAGACGTGGTTTTGCTATGAGGCCCACGCTAGTCTCAAACTGCTGGCCTTAGGTGACCCTCCTGCCTTGGCCTCCCAAAGTGCTGGATGAAAGATAGGAGCCACAAGTCTGGTGAATTATTTGATTTTATTTTCCTTTACTATTTTATTTTTTTATTTTGTAGAGATGGGGTTTTGCTATGAGTCCCCAGCTAGTCTCAAGCTCCTGGTCTCAAATGATCCTCCTGATTCAGTCTCCCTAAGTACTGGAGCCCAGGCATGAACCATGAAGTCAGATTAATTGTTTTATTTTATTTGATTATACTTTACTATTTTATTTTTTTATATTGTAGAGACAGGGTTATGCTATGAGGCTAAGGCTATTCTAAAACTCCTGGGCTCAAGAGATCCTCCCACTTCAGTCTCCTAAAGTGCTGGGATGACAGGCAGAAACCACTAAGTTTGGCTAATTATTTTATTTCATTTTATTTTATTGTAATTTACTATTTTTTTATTTTGTCAAAACAGGTTTTGCTATGATGCCCAGGCTAGTCTCAAACTCCAGGCCTCAAGCAATCCTCCCACCTTGGCCTCCCAAAGTGCTGGGATGCCAGTAATGAACCATTGAGTCTGGTATTTTATTTCATTTTATTTTATTTATTATTTTATTTTATATTTTATTTTATTTTATTTTATTTTGAGACAGGGTTACACTATGAGGCATAGGCTAGACTCACTCCTGCCTGGTGTCCCAGCACCTTGAGGCTGAGGGAGTAAAATCGCTTGAGGACAGAAGTCTGAGACTAGACTGGGTCTCAAACTGATAGCCTCAAGAGATTTTCTCACCTTGACCACCCAAAATGTTGGGATGCCAGGCAGGAACCACTAAGTCTGGTTAATTATATTATATTACTTTATTTTATTTATTTTAAGTTTTTGATTTTGTTGTGTCAGGGTTTTTCTATGAAGCCCAGGCTAGTGTCAAATTCCTGGCCTCAAGTGATTCTCCCACCTCATTCTCCCAAAGTGTTGGGATGACAGGCAGGAACCACTAAGACTGGTTATTTTATTTTATTTTATTTATTTTGTTTTACTTTACTATTTTATTTTTTTATTTTGTAGAGAAAGGGTTTTGGTATGAGGCCCTGGCTAGTATCAAACTACTGGTCCCCAGCAATCCTCCCGCCTCAGCCTGCCATAGTGCTGAGATGCCATGAAGGCTTCACTAAGTCTGGTTAATTAGTTTAGTTTAGTTTCGTTTAGTTTAGTTTACTATTTTATTTTTTTATTTTGTAGTGACACGGTTTTGCTATGAGGCCCAAGCTAATCTCAGTCTCCTGGCCTCAAGTGAATCTCCTGCCTTGTCCTCCCTAAATACTAGGATACACAGCAGGAACAATTAAGTCTGGCTAATTTTTATTTTATTTTATTTTACTATTCTATTGTTTTATTTTGTAGTGACAAGGTTTTGCTAAGAGGTTCAGGCTAGTCTGCAACTCCCAACCTCAAGCTATTTTCCTGCCTCGGAGACCCAAATTGCTGGGATGCCAGGCAGGACCTACTAAGTATGGCTAATTATTTTATTTCAATTTAATTTACTATTTCATTTTTTGTTTTGTAGAGAAAGAATTTTTCCTTGAGGCCCAGGCTAGTCTCACAATCTTGGCCACAAATGATCCTCCGGCTTTGGTCTCCCAGAGTGCTAAGATGACAGGCAGGAACCACTACGTCTGGCTAATTATATATTTTACTTTATTTTGTTTTATTTTACTTTACTATTTTTTAAAATTTTGTAGAGACAGGATTTTACTATGATGCCCAGGCTATTCTCAAACTCCTGGCCGCAAGCCATCGTCCTGTCTTGAGCTCCCAAAGTGCTTGGATGACAGACAGGAACCACTAATTTGCATAATTATTTTACTTTATTTCATTTCAATTCATTTTGTTTTAATATACTATTTTATTTTTTAATTTTTTAGAGACTGGGATTTGCTATGAGACCCAGTCTAGTCTCAGACTTCTGTCCTCAGGCGATCTTACTCCCTCAGCCTCAAGGCGCTGGGACACCAGGCAGGAACCACTTTGTCTGGCTAATTATTTTATTATATTTTATTTATTTCTTTTTTTATTTTATTTTGTTTTACTTTTTTTGACTTACTATTTTAGTTTTTAATTTTGTAGACACAGGATATTGCTATGAGTCCTAAGTTAGTCTCAAACTCATGGCCTCAAGTAATCCTCCTCCTCGGCCTCCCAAAGTGATGTGATGCCATGCAGGAAACATTAATTATGGCTAATTATTCTTTTCATTTTATTTTAACTTACTATTTTATATATATATATATATTTTATATTTATATATATTTTATATTTTTATTTTTTTTATTTTATAGAGACAGGGTTTCACTATGATGCCCAGGCTAGTCTCAAACTGCAGGCCTCAAGCAATCCTCCCACCTCAGCCTCCCAAAATGCTTGGATGCCAGACAGGAACAACTATGTCTGGCATATCATTTTATTTTATTTTTTTCCTTTACCATTGTATTTTATAGAGACAGAATTTTGCTATAAGGCCCAGGCTAGTCGCAATCTCCTGGTCTCAAGCAATCCTCTCCCCTTGGCCTCCCAAAGTGCTGGGATGACAGGAAGGAACCACTAAGTCTGGCTAATTATTTTATTTTATTTCATTTCATTTTATTTTGTTTTACTTTACTATTTTATATTTTTATTTTATAAGACGGGCTTTTGCTATGAGGCTAGGCTATTCTCAAACTCCTGGCCTCAAATGATCCTCCCACCACAGCCTCTGAAAGTGCTGGGATGACAGGCAAGAACCACTAAATCTGGATAATTATTACATTATGTTATATTTTACTTAATTTAATTTAATTTTACTTTACTTTTTTATTTTGTAAAGACAGGGTTTTGTTATGAGGTCCAGGTTACTCTCAAACTCCTGGGCTCATGCAATCCTCCCACTTCAGTCTGCCAAAGTGTGGGATGCCAGGAATGAATCACTAAGTCTAGCTAAATATTTTATTTTATTTTACTTTACTATTTCATTTTTTTATTTTGTAGAGCCAGGGTTTTGCTGAGGCCCAGACTCATTTCAAACTTCCAGGCTGAAGACATCCTCACGTCTCGGTCTCCCAAAGTGCTGGCATGTCATGCAGAAAGCACTAAGTCTGGTTAATTATTTTATTTTATTTTACTTTACTTTACTATTTTTTTATTTTGTAAGACAGGATTTTGCTATGAGGCTAGGCTATTCTCAAACTCCTGATCTCAAGTGATCCTCCCACCATGGCCTCCAAAATGGTGGAATGGCAGGCAGTAACCACTAAGTCTGACTAATTATTTTATTTTATTTTTTATTTTATTTTACTATTTTATTTTGCTTTCTTATTTTTTAATTTTATTTTTAAGAGAACAGATTTTGCTATGAGGCCCAGGCTAGTCTCAAACTCTCAGTGTCAGGTGACCCTTCCCTTCGGTCTCCCTAATTGTGAGACACCAGGCAAGAACCACTAAGTTTGGCTAATTATGTTATTTTACTTAACTACTTCATTTTTTTTTGTAGAGACAGGGTTATGCTATGAGGCCCAAGCTAGTGTCAATCTCTGATATCAAGTAATAATCCCACCTTGTTCTCCCAAAGTGCTGGGATCTCAAGCAGGAACCACTAAGTCTGCCTATTTTATTCTAATTAATTTAATTTAATTTAATTTTACTTTACTATTGTTTTCTATTTTGTAAGACACAGTTCTACTATGAGTCCCAGGCTATTGTCAAACTTCTGGCTTCAAGTGATCTTTCCACCTTGGCATCACAAACAGCTGGGATGACAGGCAGGAACCATTAAGTCTGGATAATTATTTTATTTTATTTTACTTTATAATTTCTTTTATTTTGTAGAGACAGTACTCTTCTATGAAGCCCAGGCTACTCTCAACTTCCTGGCCTAAAGCAATTCTCCAACTTTGACCTCCCAAAGTGTTGGGAAGCCAGGCAAGACCCACTAGGTCTGGCTAATTATTTTATATTAACTTACTTTATTTTATTTCATTCATTTCATTTTAATTTACTTTACTATTTTTTTTATATTGAAGAAACGATTTTGCTATGTGACCCAAGTTAGTATCATATTCCCCACCTTAAGCGACCCTCCTGCCACGGCTTTCCAAAGTGCTGGGATGCCAGGCATGAACCAAATCTGGTTAAGTATTTTATTTCATTTCATTTCATTTTACCCTACTATTTTATTTTTTTATTTTGTAGAGACAGGGTTTTGCTATAAGCCTCAGGCTAGTCTCAATCTCCTGGCCTCAAGCAATCCTCCCACCTCTGTCTCCCAAAGTACTGGGATGACAGTCAGGAATCACTTAATCTGGGTAATTATTTTATTGTAATGTACCATTTCATTTTTTTATTTTGTAAAGATAGGGTTTTGCTATCAGGCCCAGGTTAGTCTCAACTCTTGGCCTCAGATGATCCTCCTTCCTTTGCCTCCCAAATGCTATGATGATAAATAGGAACCTCTTAATCTGGCTAATTATTATATTATATCATATTATATTATATTATATCATATTATATTATATTATATTTTGCTTTATTACTTTACCATTTTACTTGTTTTATTTTGTAGAGACAGGAATTTGCTATGAGGCCCAGGCTAGTCTCAAACTCCTGGCCTCAAGCAATTCACCTGCCTTGGACTCCCAAATTGCTGGAATGACAGGCACGAACCACTAAGTCTGGCTAATTATGATATTTTATTTTACTTTACTATTTTATTATGTAGAGATAGGGATATGCTGTGAAGCCCCGGCTAGTCTCAGACTCCTGGCCTCAAGGGATTCTCCTGCTTCAGTCTCCCAAGTGCTGGGATGACAGGCAGGAACCACTAAGTCTGGCTTATTATTTTATTTTACTTCATTTTACTTTCCTATTTTATTTTTTATTTTGTAGAGACAGGATTTTGTAATGAGGCCAAGGCTAATCTCAAAATCCTGGCCTCAAGCAATTTTCCACCTTGGCCTCCCAAAGTGCTGGGATGTCAGGCAAGAACCATTGAGTCTGAGTAATTATTTTATTAAATTAAATTTTATTTATTTTATTTTACTTTACTATTTTTTTATTTTGCAGAGACACGGGTTTTCTATGAGGCCCAGGCTTGTCTCAAACTCCTGGCCTCAAGCAATCCTCCTGCCTCTGCATGCCAAAATGTTATGATGACAGACTATAACACTAATTCTATAATTATTTTATTTTATTTTACTTTACCATTTTATCTTTTAATTTTGTAGAGACAGGGTTTTTCTATGAGCCCCAGGCTGGTCTCAAACTTCTGGGCTCAAGCTATCTTTCTGCCTTGGCCTCCCAAATGCTAGAATGACAGGCAAGAACCACTAAGTCTAGATATTTATTTTATCTTATTTTGTATATTTTGTTTTATTTTATTTTTATTGCTGAGATGCCGCCAGGCAGGACGAATAAGTCTGGCTAATTATCTTATTCCATTTTAATTTAATTTCATTTAATTTTAATTTTCTTTACTATTTTATTATTTTTATTTTTTAGAGACAGGGTTTTCCTATGAAGCCCTGGCTAGTCTCAAACTCCTGGCCTCAAGCAATCCTCCCAACTCGGCATCCCAAAGTGCTGGGATAACAGGCAAGAACCATATTTATGGTTAATTATTTTATTTTACTTTACTATTTTGTTTTTTTATTTTGTAGAGACAGGGTATAATATGAGGCCCAGGCAAACCTCTACTTCCTGGCCTCAAGCAATCCTCCCGCCTAGGCCTCCCAAAGTGCTGGGATGAGAGTTAGTAACCACTAGGACTAGCTAATTATTTTATTTTAATTTGTTTCATTTTATTTTACTCTATTGTTTTATGTTTTAGAGAAAGGGTTTTGCTATGAGGGCCAGACTAGTCTCAAACTCCTGTCGCAAACAATCTTCCCCCTTGGTCTCCCAAAGTACAGGGATGCCTGGCAGGAACCACTAAGTCTGGCTAATTATTTTATTTTATTTTACTTTATTTTATTTTATTTACCTGTTATTTTTTTATTTTGTAGAGACATAGTTTTGCTATTGGGTCAAGACTTGTCCGAAACTCCTGGCCTCAAGCAATCCCTCCCACCTTGGCCAACCAAAGTGCTGAGAAGACAGGCAGAAATCAAAAAGTCTGGCTAATTATTTTATTTATTATATTTTATTTTCCTTTACTTTTTTTTATTTTATAGAGACAGGGTTTTACTATGAGGCCCAGGCTAGTCTCAAACTCCTGGCCTCAAGCGATCTTCCCACCATGGTCTCCCAAATTGCAGGGATTCCAGGAAGGAACCACTATGTCTGGATAATTATTTTATTTTATTTTTTATTTTATTTTACTTTACTTCGCTATTTTTTTTTATTTTTTGAGACTGACTTTTGCTATGAGGCCCAGGCTAGTCTCAAACTCGTGGCCTCAAACAATCCTCCCGTCTTGGCATCCCAAATCGCTAGCATGACAGTCAGGAACCAGAAAGTCTGGCTATTTTATTTTATTTTACCATTATTTTGTAGAGACAGGGTTTTGTTATGAGGCCCAGCTTGTGTCCAACGCCTGGCCTCAAGTGATCGTCCTGCCTCAGCCTCCCAAACTGTTGGGACACCAGGCAGGAACCACTAAGTCCATCCAATTATTTTATTTATTTTATTTTATTTTATTTTATGTTACTTTACTCTTTTATTTTATTTTTTTTTTGTAGAGACAGGATTTTGCTATGAAGCCCAGGCTAGTCTCAAACTCCCAGCCTCAAACGATCCTCCCTCTCAGCCTCCCAAAGCACTGGGATGCCAGGCAGGAACCACTAATTCTGGCAAATTTTTTTAATTTTACTTTTTAATTTTATTTTGTTTGCTATGTTTTTTTTATTTTGTAGAGACATGGTTTTTCTATTGGGACAAGACTTGTCACAAACTCCTGGCCACAAGCAATCCTCCCACTACAGCCATCCAAAGTGCTGAGAAGACAGGCAGAAACCACTAATCTGGCTAATTATTTTATTATATTTTATTTTATTTAACTTTACAATTTTATTTATTTATTTTATAGAGACAGAGTTTTGCTATGAAGCCCAGGCTGGTCTCAAGCGAACTTCCTGCCATGGCCTTCCAAAGTTCTGGGATTCCAGGAAGGAACTACTATGTCTGGCTAATTTTTATTTTATTTGGCTTTACCCTTTTATTTATTTATTTATTTTTGGAAGAGACATGGTTTTGCTCTGAGGCCTAGGGTAGTCTCAAATTTCTGGCCTCAAGCAATCCTCATACTTTGTTCTCCCTAAATTTTGGAATGCCAGACATGAACCACTAAGTCTGGCTAATTGTTTTATTTTAGTTTTCTTTTCTTTTTATTTTTTAATAGAGGCAGGGCTATGCTGTGAGGCCCAGGCTAGTCTTAAACTCCTGGCCTCATTGATCCTCCTGCCTAGGACTCCCAAAGTGCTTGAATGCCAGGCAGGAACCACTAAGTCTAGCTAATTATTTTATTTTGTTTTATTTTACTATTTTATTTTTTTATTTTGTAAGACAGGGTTTTGCCACGAGGCTCAGGCTAGTCTCAAGATCCTGGCCTCAAGCGGCCCTCCAGCCATGACCTCCTAAAGTGCTGGGATGACAGGCAGGAACCACTAAATCTGACTAATTATTTTACTTTATTTTGTTTTATTTTATTTTACTTTACTATTTTCTTTTTTTGTTTTGTAGATACAGGATTTTGCAAGGAGTTCCAGGCAGTCTGAAACTGCTGGCCTCAAGAAATCCTAACACCTCGGACTACCAAAGTGCTGTGAAGACAGGCAGAAAACTCTATGTTTGGCTCTTTATTTTATTTATTTGATTTTATTTTACTTTATTATTTGATTATTTTATTTTTTAGACACAGGCTTTTTCTATGAGACAAAGAATAGCCTCAAACTCCTGGCCTCAAGTGATTCTCCTGCCATAGCCTTCCAAATTGCTGGGATGCCAGGGAGGAAACACTAAGTCCAGCAAATTATTTTATATTATTTTACTTTACTATTTCATTTTTGTATTTGGTAGAGTCAGAGTTTTGCTATGAGACCCCGGCTAGTCTCAAACTGCTGGACTCAAGCACTCCTCCCCCTTGGCCTCACAATGTACTGGGATGCCAGACAGGAACCACTAATATGGCTAATTATCTTATGTTATTTTATTTATCTTAGTTTAGTTTAGTTTAGTTTGCTTTACTATTTTATTTTTTATTTTGTAGAGACAGGGTTTTGCTATGAGGCCCGTGCTAGTCTCAAACTCCTGGCCTCAAGCAATCCTCCCACCTCAGCCTCCAAAATGCTGGGAAGACAAGCAGAAACCACTAAGTCTGGGTAATTAATTAATTCATTTTATTGTACTTTATTTTATTTTATTTTACTATGCTAAACTTTTAAAAAATTTTTAGAAACAGGGTTTTGCTTTGAGGCTCAGGGTAGTTTCAAACTCTTGGCTTCAAGCAAACCTCTCACCTTGGCCTACCATAGTGCTGGGATGCCATACAGGAACCACTAAGTCTGGCTAATTTTTTTATATTATTTTATTTTATTTCATCTTTTTTTACTATTTAATTTTTTATTTTGTAGAGACAGGGTTTTGCTATGAGACCCTAGTTAGTCTCAAACTCCTGGATTCATGTGATCCACCTCGAACCCCAAAATGCTGGAAAGACAAGTAGAAACCACTAAGTCTTGCTAATTGTTTTATTTTATCTCATTTCATTTCATTTCATTTTACTTTACTATATTATTTTTTTAATTTTTAGATACAGGGTTTGCTATGAGGCACAAGCTAGTCTCAAACTCTTGGCCTCAAGCAATTCTCCTGCCTCAGCCTCCCAAAATGCTGGAATGCCAGGCTGGAACCACAAAGTCTGGCTAATATTTTATTTATTTTAACTTATTTTATTTTACTTTATTTTACTTTACTTTAATTCAATTTATTTTATTTTATTTATATTTTGTTTTATTTTACTTTACTATTCTATTTTTTTAGAGAAAGGGTTTTGCTATGAGGCCCAGGCTAGTCTCAAACTCCTGGCCTCAAGTGATCCTCCAAGTGTGGTATCCCAAAGTACTTTGATAACAGGCAAGAACCACTAAGTCTGTCTAATTATTTTATTTTATTTTACTTGGCTATTTAATTTTTTTTATTTTGTAGTGACAGGGTATACTATGAGGCCCAAGCTAGTCTCTCTCCCGGGTTCAAGCAATCCTCACGCCTCAGCCTCCAAAATGCTGGGATGACAGGCAGGAACCACTAAGACTGGCTAATTCTTTATTTTGTATTATTTTAATTACTTTAATTTAATTTAATTTTACTGTATTTTTTTATTTTTTAGAGAAAGGGTTTTGCTATGAGGCCCAGGCTAGTCTCAAATCCTGCCTCAAGTGATCCTCACCATCAGTCTCCCAAAGTCCTCAGATGCCAGGAAGGAACCACTAAGTCTGGCTAATTATTTTATTTTGTTTTACTTTATTTTACTTTATTATGATTATTTTTTTGTAGAGGCAGAGTTTTGCTATGAGGTCCAGGCTACTCTCAACTCCTGGCCTCAAGCAATCATCCTGCCTTGGCCTCACAAAGTGCCAGATGCCAGGCTGGAACCACAAAGTCAGGCTAATTATTTTATTTATTTTATTATATTTTGTTTTATTTTATGTTACAATTTTATTTTTGTATTTTTTTGTGGCACGGTTTTTCTATGAGTCTCAGGCTAGTCTCTAACTACTGTCTTAAAGCAATCATCTTGCCTTGGCCTTCAAAAGTGCTGGGTTACCAGACTACTAAGTCTAGCTAAATAATTTTTTTATTATAATTTTATTTCATTTCATTTTATCTTATCTTATTGTATTTTATTTTATTTACTTAATTTTTTGTTTTTATATTTTGTAGAGACAGGGTTTTGCTTTGAGGTCCAGGCTACTCTCAAACACTTGGCTTCAAGTGATCCTGCCACCTCAGCCTTCCAAAGTGCTCAGTTGCCAGGCAGAAACCACTAAGTCTGGCTATTTATTTTATTTTATTTTATTTTATTTTGTAGGGACGCATTTTGCTATGAGGACCAGGCTAGTCTCAAACTACTGGCTTCAAGCGATCTCCTCTGTTGGCATCTCAAAATTCTGGGATGCCAATCAGGAACCACTAAGTTGGCTAATTATTTGATTATATAATATTTTATTTTATTGTACTTTAATTATATTTTATTATATAATATTTTATTTTTATTGTACTTTTATTTTTTCATTTTGTACAGACAAGGTTTTGCTATGAGGCCCAGTACAGTCTGAAATTCTTGGCCTGAAGCTATCCTCTTGCCTCGTACTACAAATGTGCAGAAATGCCAGTCAGGAACCACTAAGTCTCATTAATTATTTTATTTTATTTTACTCTACTATTGTTTTTATTTTGTAAAGACACAGTTTTACTATAAATCCCAGGCTTTATAGTAAAGGGGTAGTATAGAAGGTCTCAAATTCCTGGCCTCAATCGATTACCCCACCTTGGTCTCCCAAAGTGCAGAGAGGACAGGTGGGAACCTCAAAGTCTGGCTATTTATTTTCTTATATTATATTTTATTTTACTTTACTATTTTTTTTTTTTGTAGAGACAGGTCTTTGCTATGAGTCCCAGGCTAGTCTCAAACTCCTGGCCTCAAGCAATCATACCACCTCTGCCTCCCAAAAAGCTGAGATGCAGGCTAATTATTTCATTTATTTTATTTTATTTCAATTAATTTTACTTTACTATTATATTTTTTTATTTTGAAGAGACAGGGTTTTACTATGAGGCCCAGGCTAGCCTCAAACTCCTGGCTACAAGTGATACTCCTGCCTTGGCCTCCCAAAATGCTGGGAGGCCTGGCAGGTACCATTAAGTCTGGCTAATTATTTTACTTTATTTTATTTTACTTTGCTTTTTTTTTATTTTTTAGATACAGGGTTTTGCTATGAGGTACAAGCGAGTCTCAAACTCATGACTTCAAGCAATCCTGTTGCCTCAATCTCCCAAAGCTCTGGGATGCAATGCAGGAACTACTAAATCTGGATAATTATTGTCTTTTATTTTACTTTACCATTTCATTTTTTTCATTTTCTAGAGACAGTTTTTTGCTATGAGGATCAGGCTAGTCTCAAACTCCTGATCTGAAAGCGATGCCCCACCTCAATCTCCCAAAATGCTGGGAGGACAGGCAGGAACCACTGTCTGCTAATTATTTTTCTTAACTTATTTTACTCTTTTATTTTTTTTATTTTGTAGAGACAGGGCTTTGCTATGAGGGCTAGTCTCAAAACCCTGGCCTCAAGCAATCCTCCCACTTGGCTTCCCAGAGTGCTGGGATGACAGGCAGGAACCACAAAGTTGGCTAATTATTTTATATTATTTATTCTATTATTTATTTTTTTTACTTTATTTTACTTTATTATTTTATTTTTTTAATTTGTAGAGACAGGTTTTTCCATAAAGTCCAGGCTAGTCTCAAACTCCTGGCCTAAAGCAATCCTCCCACCTCAGCCTCCGAAAGTGCAGGGAAGACAAGCAAAAACCACTGTTTGGCTAATTATTTTATTTTATTTCATTTTATCTTATTTTATTTTTCTATATTACTTTATTTTTTATTTTGTAGAGATAGGGTTTTGCTATGTGACCCAGTCTAGTCTCAAACTCCTGGTCTCAAGTGATTCTCTCACCTCAGCCTCCCAAAATGTTGGTAATACAGGCAGAAACCACTAAGCCTTGCTAATTAATTCATTTATTTTATTTGAATTTATTTTATTTTATTTCAATTAATTTTACTTTACTATTTTTTTATTTTGTAGAGCCTGGGTTTTGCTGTGAGGCCAAGGCTAGTCTCAAACACCTCAAGCAATTATCCCACGACAGTGTCCCAAAGTGCTGGGATTCCAGGCAATACCACTAAATAAGGCTTATTATTTTATTTTATTTTACTATTTTATTTTTTTATTTTGGGTCAGAGTTTTGCTATGAGACCCAGCCTAGACTCAAACTCCTGGCCTCAAGCAATCCTCCCACATCAGACTCCAAAAATGCAGGGAAGTCAGGCAGAAATCACTATGTCTGGCTAATTATTTTATTTTATTATATTTTATTTCATTTTATTTTACATTACTATTTTTTTTTTATTTTTTAGATACAGTGTTTTGCTATGAGGCACCAGCTCACCTCTAACTCTTGCCTTCAAGCAATCCTTCTGCCTTGGCCTCCCAAAGTACTGGGATGCCAGGCAGGAATGACAAACTCTGGCTAATTATTTTATGTTATTTTAGTTCATTTTATTTTGTTATATTTTATTTTATGTTATTTTGCTTTATTTTATTTTATTTTACTTTAGTATTTATTTTATCTTATTTTTTAGAGACAAGGTTTTGCTATGAGGCCAAGCTAGTCTCAAATTCCTGGCCTCAAGCATTCCTCCTGATACGGCATCCCAAAATTCTGAAATAATAGGCAGGAACAACGAAGTATGACTATTTTATTTTATTTTTCTTTATTATTTGTATTTTTCTTTTGTAGAGAAAGGATTTTGCTATGAGTCCCAGGCTATTATCAAATTCATGGCCTCAACCAATCCCCCTGCCTCGGCCTCCCAAAGTACTAGGATGACAGGCAGGAACCACTAAGTTTTTTCTAATTTTTGTATTTTTTTATTTTTGTATTTTACTATTTAATTTTTATTTTTTTTATTTGTAGAGACAGAGTATTCTATGAGGAGTCTCTATCTCCTGGTCTCAAGCAATCCTCCTGTCTTGGCCTTCCAAATGCTGGGAAGACAGGCATAACCACTAAGTCTGGCTGTTTAATGTATTTTATTTTATTTTATGTTGCTATATTGTTTTTTATTTTTTAGATAATGAGTTTTCTATAAGGCTGAGACTAGTCTCAAACTCTTGGCCTCAAGCAATCCTCTCGTCTCAGCCTCCCAAAGTACTGGGATGCCAGGCAGGAACCACTTAGTTTGGTTAATAATTTTATTTTACTTCACTTTATTTACTTTACTTTATTTTAATTTTTTTTTCTAGAGGCTGTATTTTGCTATGAGTCCCTGGCTACTCTCAACTCTTGGCTTCAAGCGATCCTCCCATCTTGGCCTCACAAAGTGCTGGGAAGAGAGGAAGAAACCACTAAGTCTGTCAAATTATTTTATTCTATTTCATTTCATTTTATTATATTTTATTTTATTTTACATTAATATTTCATTTTTTTA
The DNA here is from genome assembly GCA_027257055.1 of Cephalopachus bancanus. NCBI lineage: Eukaryota > Metazoa > Chordata > Mammalia > Primates > Tarsiidae > Cephalopachus > Cephalopachus bancanus. The sequence goes on along the minus strand of JAPVLO010001460.1, from coordinate 39,330 downwards.
TTTTTTAGAGACAGGGTTTGGCCATGAGGCCCAGGCTAGTCTGAAACTCCTGGTGTCAAGCGATCTTCCCCCCATGCCCTCCAAAATGCTGAGATTCCAGGCAATAACCACGAAGTCTGGGTAATTATTTTATTTTATTTTACTTTACTATTATCCTAATTGTCCCTAATTATTCTCCCACCTCGGACTCCAAAAGTACTGAGGTACGATGCAGGAACCACTAAGTCTCCCTAATTATTTTATTTTATGCTACTTTACTATTTTATTTTTTTTTATTTTACAGAGTCAGGGTATTTCTATGAGGCCCAGGCTAGTCTCAAACTCCTGACCTCAAGCGATCCTCCTGCCACAAGCCTCCCAAAGTATTGGGATGCCAGGCATGAACTAAATCTGGCCTATTGTTTTATTTCATTTTATTTTATTTTACTTTATTTTTTTATTTTGTAGAGACATGATTTTTCTATGAGGTCGAGGCTAGTCTCAAACTCCTGGCCTCAAGGGATTTTAGTGTCTTGGTCTCCAAAATGCTGTGATGTCAGGCAGAAACCACTAAATTGTCTAATTACTTTATTTTATTTTATTTTATTTTACTTTGCTATATTGTTTTTTATTTTTTAGATACAAGGTTTTGCTATGAGGTCCAGGCTAATCTCAAACTCTTGACCTCAAGCAATTGTGTCACCTCAGTCTTCCATAGTGCTGGGATGCAATGCAGGAACCACTAAATCTGGCTAATTTTTTTTTTTTTTTACTTTACCATTTCATTTTTTGATTTTCTAGAGATAGGGTTTTGCTATGATGACCAGGCTAGTCTCAAACTCCTGGTCTGATAGCGATCCTCCTGCCTTGGACACCCAAAATGCGGGGAGGACAGGCAGGAACCACTAAGTCTGCTAATTATTTTACTTTATTTTATTTTATTTTACTCTTTTTTTTTTATTTTGTAGAGACAGGATTTTACTATGAGGCCTAGGCTAGTCTCAAACCCCTGGCCTCAAGCAATTTTCCTGCTCGGCCTCCCAAATTGCTGGCATGACAGGCAGTAACTACTAAGTTGGCTAATATTCTATTTTACTTTATTTCATTTATTTATTAATTTATTTTACTTTACTATTTTATTTTTTTTAATTTGTAGAGACAGGTTTTTGCTATGTCGTCCAGGCTTGTGTCAAACTCCTGGCCTAAAGCGATCCTCCCACCTCAGCCTCCAAAAGTGCTGGGAAGACAGGCAGAAACCACCAAGTCTGGCTAATTATTTTATATTTTATTTTATTTTACGTTATTACTTTATTTTTTTATTTTATAGAGACAGGATTTGGCCATTAGGCCCAGTCTAGTCTCAAACTCCTAGTCTCAAGTGATCCTCTCGCCTCAGCCTCCGAAGGTGTTGGGAATACAGGCAAAAACCACTAAGCCTAGTTAATTATTTCATTTATTTTATTTTAATTTATTTTATTTCATTTTATTTCAATTAATTTCACTTTACTATTTTGGTTTTTTTATTTTGTAGAGCTTGGGTTTTGCTATGAGGCCAAGGCTAGTCTCAAACACCTCAAGCAATCATCCTGTGACAGTGTTCCAAAGTGCTGGGATTCCAGGAAATACCACTAAATAAGGCTTATCATTTTATTTTATTTTATTTTGCTTTACTATTTTATTTTTTTCTTTTGAAGTGTCAGGGTTTTGCTATGAGGCCCAGGCTACTCTCAATCTCCTGGCATCAAGCCACGAGATTCCCACATCAGACTCCAAAAATGCTGGGAAGTCAGGCAGAAACCACTAAGTCTGGTTAATTATTTTATTTTATGTAATTCACTATATTTCATTTCATTTTACTTTACTATTTTTTTATTTTTTAGATATAGGGTTTTGATATGAGGAAAAGGCTTGTCTCAAACTCTTGCCCTCAAGCAATCCTTCTGCCTTGGCCTCCCAAAGTGCTGGGATGCAAGGCAAGAACCACAAAGTCTGGCTAATTATTTTATTTTATTTATTTTATCTTGTTATATTTTGTTTTAATTTATTTACCTTACCTTAATTTATTTTATTTTACTTTACTATTTTTTAAAATTTTTTAAAGACAGGCTTTTGCTATGAGGCCCAGGCTAGTCTCAAATTCCTGGCCTCAAGGGTTTCTCCTGATTCAGTGTCCCAAAGCTCTGGGATAACATGCAGGAATCACAAAGTGTGGCTAATTATTTTGTTTTATTTTATTTTACTTTTTCTATTTTTTATTTTTCTTTTGTAGAGACAAGGTTTTGCTATGAGTCTCAGGTTATTATCAAATTCATGGCCTTAAGCAATACTCCCATCTAATTAGTCAGTCTAATTTTTGTATTTCATTGATTTATTTTTTATTTTACTATTTAATTTTTATTTTTTATTTTTGTAGAGACAGGGTAATCGATGAGACCCAGGCTAGTCTCTATCTCCTGATTTCAAGCAATCGTCCCATCTTGGCATCCCAAATGATGGGAAGAAAGGCAGGATCCATGAAGTATGGCTAATTATTTTTTTTATTTTACTTTAATATTTTGTATTTTTCTTTTGTACAGACAGGGTTTTGCTATCAGTCCAAGGCTCTTATCAAATTCAGGACCTCAAGAAATCCTCCTGCCTCGGCCTCCCATAGCTCAGGGATGGCATGCAGGAACCACTATGTCTGGCTAATTATTACTTTTTTAAATTTCATTTTATTTTACATTATTATTTGATTTTTCAATTTTTTTAGATACAGGGTTTTGCTATGAGACCCAGACCAGTCTCAAACTCTTGGCCTCAAGTAATCCTCCTCCCTCGACTTCCCAAAATTCTGGATTGCCTGGTAGGAACCAATAACTCTGATGATTTATTTAATTTATTTTATTTTTATTTACTTTAATTTTTTATTGTATAGAGACAGAGTTTTCCTATGAAGCTCAGGATAGTCTCAATCTTCCAGCCTCAAGCAATCCTCCCACCTCAGTCTCCCAAAATGATGGGATGCCAGGCAAGAACCACTAATTCTGGCTAATTATTTTATTTTATTTTACTATTTTTAAAAAAAATTTTATTTAGACGTGGGTTTTCTGTGAAGCCCACATTAGTCTCAATCTCCTGGCCTCAAGTGATCCTCCTGCATCAGCCTCCAACTGTGCTGGGGTCATAGGCAGGAATCACTAACTTTGGCTAATTATCTTATTTTAATTAACTTGTTTAATTTAATTTAATTTAATTTTACTCTTTCATTTCTTTTTATTTTGTAGAGTCAGGTTTTTGCTGTGAAGCCCAGTCTAGTTTTAAACTCCTAGCCTCAAACAATCCTGCCACCTTGGACTCCAAAAGTGCTGGGATGACCAGCAGGAAGCACTAAGTCTGGCTAATTATTTTATTTTATTTTAATTGAATTCATTTCATTTTATTTACTCATTGTTGTTTTTTTTATAGAAAGGGCTTTGCTATGAGGCCCAGGCTAGTCTCAAATCCTGCCTCAACTGATCCTCCCCTTCAGCTTTCCAAAGTACTGGGATGCCAGGTAGGAGCCACTAAGTCTGGCTAATTATTTAATTTTACTTTACTTAATTTAATTTAATTTTACTTTACTTTTTTTTTGTTTTTGTAGAGGCTGCATTTTGCTATGAGGCCCAGGCAACTCTCAACTCCTGGCCTCAAGCAATTCTCCCGTCTTGGCCCCATAAAGTGCTGGGATGAGAGGAAGAAACATTGTCTGGAAGATTATTTTATTTTATTTCATTTCATTTTTTTATATTTTATTTTATTTTACTTTAATTTTTAATTTTTTTATTTTTTAGAGACAGGATTTTGCTATGAAACCCAGGCTAGTCTCATACTCCTGGCATCTAGCTATCTTCCTGCCATGGCCTCCCAAAGTGCTGAGAGTCTAGGCAATAACCACGAAGTCTGTCTAATTATCTTATTTTATTTTATTTTACTTTACTATTATCCCTAATTATTCTCCTATCTCAAGCTCCAAAATGTACTGAGGTGCCATGCAGGAACCACTGTCTCCCTAATTATTTTATTTTATTTTATTTTATGTTACTTTACTATTTTGTGTGGTGTGTGTGTATAGAGACAGGGTATTTGTATGAGGCCCAGACTAGTCTCAAACTCCTGGCCTCAAGCGATCCTCCTGCCATAGCCTCCCAATGTATTGGAATGCCAGGCAGATGCCACTAAATCTGGCTAATTGATTTATTGTATTTTATTTTATTACACTTTATTTTACTTTATTTTACTGTATTTGTGTGTGTGTGTGTGTGAAAGCATGGTTTTTCTATGAAGCCCAGGCTAGAGTCAAACTCTTGGCCTCAAGTGATTCTTGCATCTCGGCTTCCAAAATGTCAGGAAGTCAGGCAGAAAGCACTAAGTCTGATTAATTATTTTATTTTATTTTATTTTACTTTGCTATATTGTTTTTTATTTTTTAGACACAGGGTTTTGCTATGAGGCCCAGGCTAATCTCAACCTTTTGCCCTCAAGCAATGTTTTGCCTAGGCCTCCCAAAGTACTTGGATGCTAGCCAGGAACCACAGAGTCTGGCTAATTATTTTATTTTATTTTATTTTATTATTTTATTTTTTCATTTTTTAAAGTCAAGGTTTTGCTATGAGGCCCAAGCTCATACTCTCAAACTCTTGACCTCAAGCATTCCTCCCAATTCAGTGTCCCAAAGTTCTGGGATAACAGGAATCATGAAGTATGGCTAATTATTTTATTTTATTTTATTTTACTTTACTGGATTTTTTTTGTATTTTGTAGATTCAGAGTTTTCTTATGAGGTCCAGGATAGTCTCAATCTCTTGACCTCAAGGAATCCTCCTGGCTCAGTCTCCCAAAGTGATGGAATGCCAGGCAGGAACCACTAATTCTGGCAAATAATTTTATATTATTTTATTTTAGTTTAGCTTAGTTTACAATATTATTTTCTAATTTTATATAGACGTGTTTTCTATGAAGCACAGGCTAGTCTCAATCTCCTGGCCTCAAGCAATCTTCCTGCATCTTCAAATGTGCTGGAATTACAGGCAGGAATCACTGCATTGGGTTATTATTTTAGTTCAGTTTAGTTTAGTTTTTTAATTTAATTTAATTTAATTTTACCTTAATTTAATTAATTTTTTTATTTTACTTTACTATTTTATTTTCCTTTTTAGAGACAGGGTTTTGCTATGAGGCCAAGGCTATTATTAAATTCATTGCCTCAACAATCCTCCTGCCTTTGTCTCCCAAAGTACTGGGATGACATGCCCAAACCAGTAATTCTGTCCAATTTTTGTTTTTTATTTAATTATTTTTTATTTCACTATTTAATTTTTATTTTTTTTATTTTGTAGAGACAGGGTATTCTATGAGCCCCAGACTAGTCTCTATCTCCTGGCCTCAAGCAATCCTCCTATCTCAGCCTCTCAAATTCTGAGAAGACAGGCAGAAACAACTAAGTCTAGCTATTTATTTTATTTATTTTATTATACTTCATTTTATTTATCTTATTTTACTTTGCTATACTGCTTTAAATTTTTTTAGATACAGGGTTTTCCTATGAGGCCAAGTCTAGTCTCAAATTCTTGGCCTCAAGCAATCCTCTCACCTCAGCCACCCATAGTGTTGGGATGCCATGCAGGAATCTTTAAGTCTGGCTACTATTTTATTTTATTTTACACTATTATTTTATTTTTCTATTTGTTAGATACAGGGTTTTGCTATGAGACCCAAGCTACTCTTAAACTCCTGGCTTCAAGTAATCCTCCTGCCTCACCTTACCAAAGTGCTGGGATGCCAGGCAAGAACCACTAACTCTATTTATTTTATTTTACTTTGCTATTTTTTTTTTATTTTGCAGAGATAGTGTTTTCATATGAGACTCAGGCTAGTCTCAATTTTCTGTCCTTAAGTAATCCTCCTGCTTTGGTCTCCCAAAGTGGTGGGATGCCGGGCAGGAACCACTAATTCTGGCTAATAATTTTATATTATTTTATTTTACTTTACTTTACTTTTTTTATTTTTTCGAGTCAGAGTTTTCCTATGAGGCCCCGTCTAGTCTCAAACTCCTGGCCTTAAGGAATCCTCACGCCTCAGCCTCCAAAAGTCCTGGGATGACCAGCAGGAAGCACTTGTCTAGCTAATTATTTTATTTTATTTTCATTCATTTTACTTTAATTTGTTTTATTTTATTTTACTCTACGTTTTTTTATTTTTTAGAGGAAGGGTTTTGCCATGAGGTTCAGGCTAGTTTCAAATCTTACCTCAAGCAATCCTCCCCCTTGGCCTCCCAATGTACTGGGATGCCAGGCAGGAACCACTAAGTCTGGCTAATTATTTTATTTTATTTTACTTTATTTTACATTTTTTTTATTTGTAGAGGCAGTGTTTTGCTATGAGGTCCAGGCTACTCTCAACTCCTGGCCTCAAGCGATCCTCCCACCTTGGCCTCAGCAAAGTGCTAGGAATAGAGGAAGAAACCACTAAGTTTGGTAAGTTATTTTATTTTATCTCATTTTATTTTATCATATTTTATTTCATTTTATCTTAATTTTTTTTTTTTTAGAGACAGGATTTTGCTATGAGGCCCAGGCTAGTCTCAAACTCCAGGTGCCAAGTGATCTTCCCACCACGGCCTACCAAAGTGCTGAGATTCCAGGCAATAACCACGATGTCTGGCTAATTATTTAATTTGATTTTACTTTACTTTACTATTATCCTAATTATCCTCCCACATCGGACTCCAAAAGTACTGAGGTGCCTTGCAGGAACCACTAAGTCTCCCCAATTATTTTATTTTATTTTAGGTTGCTTTACTATTTTTATATTTTTATTTTGTAGAGACAGGGTATTGCTATGAGACCCAGGCTAGTCTCAAACTCCTGGTCTCAAGCGATCCTCCCTCCATGGCCTCCCAATGTGTTAGGATGCCAGGCAGAAACTGGTAAATCTGGCTAATAGTTTTTCTGTATTTTATTTTATTACATTTTATTTTATTTTACTTCATTTGATTATTATTTATTATTTTACTTTATTGGATTATTTCTTTATTTTGTAGAGTCATGGTTTTTCTATGAGGCCCAGACTATTCTCAAACTTCTGGGCTCAAGCAATTCTTGCATCTCTGTCTGCAAAATGCTGGGAAGTCAGGCAGAAACCACTAATTCTGGCTAATTATTTACTTTTATTTACTTTGCTATATTTTTTTTGATTTTTTAGATAGAGGGTTTTGCTAAGAGTCCCAGGCTAGTCTCAAACTCTTGGCTTCAAGCAATCCTGTCACCTCGATCTCCCATACTGCTGGGATGCAATGCAGGAACCACTAAATCTGGCTAATTAATTTTATTTTAGTTTAGTTTACCACTTTATTTTTTCATTTTCTAGAGATAGGGTTTTTCAATGAGGCCCAGGCTAGTCTCAATCTCCTGGTCTCAAACAATCCTTCTGCCTCAGTCTCCCAAAGTCATGGGATGCCAGGCAGGAACCCCTAATTCTGGCTAATAATTTTATTTTATTTTGCTTCACTATTTTATTTTTATTATATATAGACATGGGTTTTCTATGACGCCCAGGCTAGTCTCAAACTCCTGGTCTCAAGCAATCCACCTGCATCAGCCTCCCAATGTGCTGGGGTCATAGGCAGGAATCACTAAACTTGGCTATTTTATTTTATTTTATTTTTTAAATTTTATTTCATTTTATTTCATTTTACTTTACTTTTTATTTTTTTATTTTGCAGAGTCAGGGTTTTGCTATGAGACCCAGTCTAGTCTCAAACTCCTGTCCTCAAGCAATCCTTCTGCCTTGGCCTCCCAAAGGCCTGACAGTCAGGAATCACTAAGTCTGGCTAATTATTATATTATATTATATTATATTATATTATATTATATTATATTATATTATATTATATTATATTTTTCATTAATTTACTATTTTGTTTTTTTATTTGTAGTGACAGAGATTTGCTATGTGGCAAGGCTAGTGTCAAACTCATGGACTCAAGCGATTCTAACATCTCAGCTTCCCAAAGTGCTTGGATGACAGGCAGAAAACACTAACTCTGGCTAAATATTTTATTCATTTGCTTTATTTTATTTTACTTCATGTTATTTTATTTTATTTTATTTTATTTTACTTCACTAATTTATTTTCTAGAGACATGGTTTTGCTATGAGACACAGGGCTAGTCTCAAACTCCTGGCCTCAAGCAATCCTCCTGCCTTAACCTCACAAAGTGCTGGGATGCCAGGAAGGAACCACTAAGTAAGGGTACTTATTTTACTTTATTCTGTTAATTTTATTTTACATTACTATTTTTTAAATTTTTTAAAATAGGGTTTTGCTATGAGGCCCAGGCCTTCTCACATTCATGGCCTCAAGCGATCCTACCATCTCGGCCTCCCAATGTGCTGGGAAGACAGGCAGAAACCACTAAGTCTGGCTAATTATTTTATTGATCTTATCTTAATTTATTTTATTTTATTTAACTATCTCATTTTATTTTGTTTTATTTTATTTTAGTTTAATTTACTTTACTATATTATTTTTTTATTTTGTAGAGACAGGGTTTTGCTATGAGGGCTAGGCTAGTGTCAAACTTCTGGCCTCAAGCAATCCTCTCACCTTGGCCTCCCAAAGTGCTGGGATGACAGGCAGTAACCACTAAGTCTAGCTAATTATTTTATTTTATTTTACTTTATTTTGTTTCATTTCATTTTACTTTATTTTATTTTTCTTTACTGTTTTTTTTTTTTTTTTATTTTTAGATACAGGGTTTTGCTATGAGGCCCAGACTAGTTTCAAACTCCTGGCCTCCCACCTCGGCCTACCAAAGTGCTGGAATGATGGGTAATTATTGTATTTTATTTTATTGTAGTTTATTTTATTTTACTTTACTATTTTATATTTTTATTTTGTAGAGACAAGGTTTTGCTATAAATCTCAGGCTCATCTCAAAGTCTTGGACTCAAGTGATCCTTCTTGTTGGGAGCCAGCCTTGGAGGCCGGCCTGATTGACAAAGTCCAGGTGTGCTGAGGACCCCCAGCCGCAAAGTGAGTCCAGGCAGCTGAGGCCCTTCTGTCTTCCGTCTTTGCTGTTGGTACAGCTGAAGAAATTCTGTGCAGTCGTGGAAGAAGAAGAGGCATGTTTATGCGAAGAATCACAGCTAACCTGGAAATGTCATGGTTCATTTTTCCATTTCCCACTATGCTGTTTGGCCTTTTCTAACATATACAAGGGTTAAACTCTGAAGCACATCAAGAATGCTTTCTTTCACTTGGTTATAAGTTACTAGATATTGCTTAAGTAAAAAATGATATAAGTATATTTGCTCCTTATTTAATTTAGAATTATGTAGTTTAGTGTTTAGACATAAGGATTTTTAGAAGCACAAGTTTATAGTAAGTCCATTATGTATTCATTATAAGTTCTAACACTTGTACAGGAGTTATGTAGGTGATTTATAACACTGTTTTCACTGACTTAGGATAACGATTAATGTTAAGATTTTTACTTAGTTCAATAGTTAAAACTTTAACTATTGTTAAAATTAAGATTTATAGAGTGGGTTTTCACTGAACTCATACTAATCAGACACTTTTATGATAGATCAGCTAAAGACAGAAAGCAACCTTGGGGGGCCTGGGAAACATTACTAAAAGCTTCTTTTGAGTTCTCTTTAGAAACAAGCACTGCAAGATAAGAAAATAACGAGGATATCTGGACAAGGGAGGCGATCACGGGACTCTGAAGGACATAAAAGCCTAAGATGGGAAAATTCCTGACACATGAAGAAATGTACACTTAAAGAAACTTTCTTGAGACATTTCAAGGACTGCAATTTGGGACATTGGACAGAAAGTATCATTGTTGGCTTTATGAGTAAGACTTGTTGTCTAAATGTTTATGGGAATCTTGGTTTGTTTGCTACTAAGACCGCTAGATGGTAACTTTTAGAGCATATGTACGTGAAGGAATTTTCTTTGTCTTGCCCCTTTACGAATGGTATAAAAGCTCTGTGTTAACTAACATTAAATTGTCATCTGTTCAGGAAGCAGGTGTCCGGGTATAATGTTTTCATCTTTCGCCTATCTGTCTCTCCTTCAGGAAATCTCATGACCCTTGTGGGGTGGGACCCCCGCACCTTCTGCCTCTGCCTCCCAAAGTGCTGGGATGATAGGCAGAAATGAATAAATCTGGCTAATTAATTAATTTTATATATTTTATTTATTTTATTTTATTTTAATTTACTTTACTGAATTATTTTTTTAATTTTTAAAGACAGGGTATTTCTATGAGGTGGAGGCTAGTCTCAAACTCCCGGCCTCAAGCAATCCTCCCACTTTGGCCTTCCAAAGTGCTTGGATAACAGGCAGAAACCACTAAGTCTGGCTAAATATTTTATTTATTTTGTTTTGTTTTATTTCATTATACTTTATTTTACTTTATATATTTTTTTTTGGAGAGATAGGGTTTTGCTATGAGTCCCAGGCTAGTGTCAAACTCCTGGCCTCAAGAGATTGTTCCCTTTGGGCCTTCCAACATGCTGAGAGGACAGGCAGAAACCACTAAGTCTGGCTAAATATTATATTATATTTTAATTTTCAATTTTTAAATTTTATTACTTTTTACTTTACTTTACTATTATATTTTTCATTTTGTAGAGATAGTGTTTTGCTATGAGGCCCAGGTTAGTGCCAAACTCCTGGCCTCAATTGATCCTCCTGCCTCAGCCTCCCAAAGTGTAGGATGACAGGCAGGAACCACTAAGTCTGGCTAATTATTTAATTTTATTTATTTATTTATTTAATATTTTTAATGTTTTTTTATTTTACTTTACTATTTTATTTTTTTATTTTGTAGATACATGGTTTTGCTATGAAACCCAGAGTAGTCTCAAACTCCTGGCCACAAGCAGTCCTCAAGCATCAGCATCTCAAAGTGCTGGGATGACAGCTAAGAACAACTAAGTGTGGCTAATTATTTTATTATATCATATTTTATTTTACTTTACTATTATATTATTTTACTTTGTAGAGACAAAGTTTTGCTATGAGGCCCAGGACAGTCACAGATTCCTGGCCTCAAACAATCCTCCCACCTCGGTTTCCAAAAGTGCAGGGATGCCAGACAGGAACCACACAGTCTGCCTAATTGTTGTGCCTTACGTTATTTTATTTTATTTTTTTATTTTGTGGGGATAGGGTTTTGTTTTGAGTCCCAGGCTAGTCTCAAACTCCAGGCCTCAAGCAATTATCCTGCCTCAAACTCCCCAAGTGCTGAGAGGAAAGGCCAGAACCACTAAGTCTGACTGATTTTATTTTATTTCATTTTATTTTGTTTTGTTTTACTTTACAATTTAATATTTTTATTTTGTAGACCTCTGCTTCCTAAAGTGTAGTGATGAAAGGTAGGAACCACTAAGCCTGGCTTATTATTTTATTTTATCTTACTTTACTATTTTTTTTATTTTGTAGAGACAGTGGTTTGCTATTTGGCCCAGGCTAGTCTCAAACTCCTGGCCCCAGGTGATCTTCCTGCCATGGCCTCCCAAAGTTTGGGGATAACAGGCAGGAACCACTAAGTCTGGTGAATTATTTTATTTTATTTTATTTTATATTGTAGAGACAGTGTTTTGCTAAGAATCCTGGGCTAATCTCAAACTCCTGGCCTCAAGTGATTCTCCTGCCTTAGCCTCCCAAAGTGCTGGAACGATAGGCAGAAATGACTAAGCCTGGTTAATTATTTATTTTATTTTATTTCATTTCATTGCAATTTATTTTATTTTATTTTATTATTTTGTAAAGAAAGATTTTGTTATGAGGACCAGGCTAGTCTCAAACTCCTGGTCTCAAGCAATGACCTTGCCTCGACCTTCCAAAGTGCTGGGACCCAAGAGGAACCAATATGTATAGCTAATTTTATTTCATTTTTATTTTAGTTTATTTTACTTTTTTATTGTATTTTATTTTACTTCATTTTATTTTGTTTTACATTACTGTTTTATTTTTTATTTTGTAGAGACAGTGTTTTGGTAAGAGCCCCAGGCTAGTCTGCAACTCCTGTCCTCAAAGTCCTAAGATGACAGGCATGAACCACTAAGTCTGGCTAATTATTTTATTTTATTCTGTTTTAATTCACTATTTTATTTTTTCATTTTGTAGAGAAATATTTCACTGTAAGGCCCAGGCCAGTCTCAAACTCCTGGCATCAGGTGATCCTCTCGCTTCTGCATTGCAAAGTGCTGGAAACCCAGGCAAGAACAACTAAGTATGGTTAATTAGATTATTTGATTTAATTTTTTGATTTTATTTTACTATTTCATTTATTTATTTTGTAGAGACAGAGTTTTGTTATGAGCCCCAGGCTAGTCTCAAACTCCTGACTTCAAGTAATCCTCCAGCCTTGTCCTCTGATAGTGCTGGGATGCTAGGCAGAAAATACTAAGTCTGGCTTTTCATTTTATTTTATGTTATTTTATATATTACTTATTTTATTTTATTTCACTTTGCTATTTTATTTTTTTATTTTGTAGAGATAGGCTTTAGCTATGAGGTTCAGGCTACTCTCAAACTCCTGACTTCAAACGAACCTCCTACCTTGTCCTCCCACAGGGTTGGGATGCCATGCAGGAACAACTAACTCTGGCTCATTTTACTTTACTTTATTTAATTAATTAATTTATTTATCTTTACTTTACTATTTAAATTTTTTATTTTGAGGTGACGGGGTTTTGCCATGAGACCCAGGCTAATCTCACACTCCTGGCCTGAGGCAAAACTCCCACCTCAGCCTCCCAAAATGCTGGGATGACAGTGAGGAACCACTAAATCTGCCTAGTTATTGTATTGTATTGTATTATTTTGTATTGCATTTTACTTTGCTTTACTATTTTTTTTATTTTGTACAAAGAGTGTTTTGCTATGAGGCCCAGGCTACTCTCAAACTCCTAGCCTCAAGTGAACCTCCCACCTTGGCCTCTAACAGGGCTGGGATGCCAGGCAAGAACCACTATGTCTGGCTTACTTTATTTTATATTTTATTTTATTTATTTTATGTTGTTTTATTTTATTTTTCTTTATTTTATGTTACTTTATTTCATCTCATCTCATTTTATATTTTATTTTACTATTTTATTTTTTTATTTTGTAGAGACAGAGTTTTACTATGAGCCCCAGGCTAGTCTCAAATTCCTGGCATCAAGCAATCCTTCTGCCTCTATCTCCAACAATGCTGAGATGCCAGGCAGGAACCAATGAGTCTGCTTCTTTATTTTATTTTATGTTATGTTATGTTATTTTGCTTTACTATTTTATTTTACTTTACTATATTATTATTTTTTTTTTGCAGCAACATGGCTTTGCTATGAGTTCTAGGCTTGTCTCACACTGCTGCTATCAGCGATCCTCCCAACTCGGTTTCCCAAAATGATGGGATGACAGTGAGGAAACACTAATTCTGGTTAATTATTTTATTTAACTTAATTTAATTTAATTTTATTTTACTTTACTATTTTTTCTTTCTATTTTGTAGCGACAGGGTTTTACCATGAGGCCTAGGCAAGTCTCACACTCCTCTCCTGAACCTATCTGCCTGCCTCGGCCTCCCAAAGTGCTGGGATGACTGTCAGGAATGACCAAGTCTGGCTAACTTTTTAAATTTATTTTATTTTATTTTAATATACTTTACTATTTTATTTATTTTTTAGAGACAGGGTTTTACTAAGAGGCCCAGGCTAGTCTCAAACACCTTGCCTCAAATGATCCTCACTCCTTGGCCTCCCGAAGTGCTGAGATGCCAGGCAGGAACCACTAAGTTTAGCTCATTTTATTTTATCTTGCTTTGCTTTACTATTTTATTTTAGTATTTTGTAGAGACAGTATTTTGCTCTGAGGCCCAGGCTACTCTCACACTCTTTACCTCAAGCGACTCTCCAGCCTCAGGTTCCCAAAGTGCTGGTTTGCCATGCAGGAACCACGTAGCCTGGCTAATTATTTATTTATTTATTTATTCAGTATGTGATTTTTAAATTTTTTAGTGACAGGGTTTTGCTATGAGGCACAAGTTAGTCTCAAACTCCTGGCCTCATGCAATCCGCTGTCTTGGCCTCCCAAAGTGCTGGGATGCCAGGCTGGAACCACTAAGTCTGGTTTATTATTTTATTTTATTTTACTTTACTATTCCATTTTTTATTTTGTAGTGACAGGGTTTTGCTCTGAGTCCCAGGCTAGTCTCAAACACCTGAACTCAAGCAATGCTCCCACCCTGGCTCCCCAAAGTCCTGGTATGCCAGGCAGGAACCACTAAGTCTGGCTAATTATTTTATTTTATTACTTATTTATTTATTTTTATTTAATTTTTTTAACTTAAACATTTTATTTTGTAGAGACAGGATTTTGAGACAGGATCCTCAGCCTCAAGCAATCCTCAGGCATTGGCATCTCAAAATGCTGGGATGCAAGGCAGGAACCACAAAGTCTGGCCAATATTTTATGTCTTAACATTTAATTTTATTTAATATTTTATTTTACTTTACTATTTTATTTTTTTATTTTTCAGAGAAAGGGTTTTGCTATGAGTACCAGGCTACTCTCCAACTCCTGATCTCAAGCAATCCTTCTGCCTCGACCTCCTAAAGTTCTGGGATTTCAGGCAGGAAACACTAAGTCTCCTAGCTATTTTATTTCATTTTACTTTACTATATTATTTTTTAAATTTTGTAGAGAGAGAGTTTTGCTATGAGGCCCAGGCTAGTCTCAAACTCCTGGTCTCAAGTGATCCTCCCACCTAGGCGTCCCAAAGTGCTGGGATGCCAGATAGGAATCACTAAGTCTGGTTAGTTAGTTAATATTTTATTTCATTTTTCTTTACCTTATTTTACTTTATTTTATTTTACTTTATTTTGTTTTAATTATTTTATTTTTTGTTTTGTAGAGAAAGGTTTTGCTATGAGTCCCAGACTAGTCTCAAATTCTTGGCCTCAAACGATCATCCTACCACAGCCTCCCAAAAATCCTGAACCCAGGCAGGAACCACTAAGATTGGCTAATTATTTTATTTTATTTTATTTTATTATTTTATCATAGAATTTTGTTTTTTAATTTTGTAGAGACAGGGTTTTACTGCGAGGTCCAGGCTAGTATCAGACTCCTGACTTCTAGCGATCCTCCCGCCTCACTGTCTCAAACAGCTGGGATGTCAGGCATGAACCACAAAGTCTGACTAAATATTTTACTTTACTTTATTTTATTTATTTCACTTTAAATTACTCTTTTATTTTTTTTATTTTGTAGAGAAAGGATTTGCTATGAGGTCCTGCCTAATCTCAAACATTTTGCCTGCTAAAGGGCGGCGACCCTGCTTAGCACTGCAGTCCCTGGCAGATCCTTAACCTGTGCCCCTGAGGGCCCTGGTGCTGGCGCCCAGATATTCTCCCCCAAGAGCCTACTGGGCTCCACGCATCTCAAGCCCACGGGATGCCGGGAAGCAGGACCCATCTGTGACCGGCGTCCCCCTCAGACCCACAGCCTCCTGAGCCGGCAATCTCTGGGAAAATCTGGAACCTAGCGCATGCTCCAGCGACAGCCGAGGGGCTAACGGGAACAGAGGTCAGTCGAAACCTTGGTGGCTGCCCTGGGATCTGTGGTGACACCCACTTCATGGGGTCCCAGCGATACGGGCAATCTGACACCCACAGCTGACGCTCCCAGACCTCTGGAAAACGCCAAGCACCCTGGATTATTCTCTGCCCATTGGCCGCAGGGTGTGGCTGAAATCCCAGGGCTCAGGACCCCGAGCTGCAATGCTCCATTCCCTTCCGCCCGGCTCTCCCACACCACACACACCACACAAGCAGCCCCACGACAGTCTCCAACCCATTCCTGCCAGGCACCCACTTGCCCCAGCCACCTGGGGTGAGGCCACTGGCACTGGCACGGAGCTCCTGGCCTCTCCCGCCGTCCTGGCTCACAAATGTCCCACTCCTTCTTGAGGGCATCAAGCAGGATGAAAGTGCAGCCGTGGGAACGCCAGGATCCACCGGCCGCTGCATCAGAGTGCAAAGTCTGGGCCCGGGGACCAGGTGGAGCTGACCACTTCGGAAGGCAGACACATTCAAAAGTCACTGCCAGCGTCCGAATCACATACCCCACACCCTCCCACAGCCGCCCCACACCGAAAGAAACACACATACACACTCACACTCTCAGGTACGCAGGCAAAAAATTGCAAGGTGAAACCTACACAGGGAGAGAGACAGAGAGAACCAGAAAAGCAGGACAGAAAAATTCAGAAGATGTGAAAGTGAACCAGACATACATAGATACAAGAGAAAAAGAGACGCAGCACAGAGAGAAACAGGCAGAAAGATACCCAGAGACAGGAAAGAGAAAGACAGAGGTTTGGGGGAACCACTGCCACTACTACCAGCTTGGTTCAAAGAGAGACGTCTGGGCTCCGACAGCACAGACTGGCAGGCGTGACCTGGAGACACTTCCCCAGTCTTCTGAAAGGACCCTCCCAACACCCTCGTTGTGCCTGAGGGGCAGGCATGAAGCCCACCACAAGCTACCATCCCAGCAGGGAGTTCCAGGAGCAACACTCGCCGCGTCATCCATCCCTGCTAAGATGCTTAGATCCGAAGAGATCTGGCATAATCCGGGGTTCAGCGACCCTGGGGGTCGTCTGAGCTGGCACTTCAACAGCCATCTTGGGCACCCCGGGGGAGCTTCCAAGGGTGGAGGTGGGGGAGCTCCGGGAGTTCGAAGGCAGGCTGCTTCTGGGTTTATCAGGCTGCCTGGGAAAACCCGAACCGCTCCACTCCCACATCCGAGCCTTCAGTCCCACGGGAGGGTGGGGAGGCAGAGAGAAAAACCGCGCTGGGGATGGTCGATCCGCGAGACACCCCGCCAGCCCCCCAAGCCTCCAGCCCGACGGCGCGCTCACCTCCTAGATACAGTACCACCGTGCCACTGAACTCCTGGTGCCGGCTGAAGGAACTAGAGAGCGAGTTGAGGGGAGTCCCATGTGTTCTTGTCCAGGCCGGTGCCAAAGATGTGGTAGAGCCAGAGGCCCAAAGCCTGAGAGAAGCTGCCAGAGGGTGGAACTCCGGATGCGGGCGGTTTCCCATCCAAGCACTAAACGCGACCGACCCAGTTTAGCTTCCCAGGCTGTGGCGGATCGGTAGCCCACACCCCCTCACGGGCGCTGTAGGGGGGAGTCCAGGGTGTCCTTGTCCACAGCGCCGACAAAAGAAGTGCCAGGTCCAGAGCCGAAAAGCAAGGGAGAACCTGGGACAGGGCAGCGCTCCTCCTACGAGCAGCCTCCCATCCAAGCGCTGGACCACAGCGTCCCTGCTTAACTTCGCAGTCCCTGGAGGATCCATAGCCTGCGTGCCCTGAAGGGCCCTGGTGATGGCAGCTCCGATGCGCTCCCTCAAGAGTCTTCTGGGCTCCATGCACCTCAATAACCAGGATGCCTGTAAGCAACACCCGGTTGGGAGACAAGCATCCTGGAGCTTGCCCCTCACCCACGCCCCACGCGTCCTCCACAAGCCCAAGGCCTGCTGAGCCGGTGATCCCTGGGAATGTCCGGAACCTGGCGCACACTCCAGCAACAGCCTGGACACTAAACAGAGCGCAGGTTAGTTGGAGCCTCGGTGGCTGCCCTGGGGACGCGTGGTGTCTCCCCCTTCACCGGGTCCCGGCGAACCGGGCATTCTGCCATCCACAGCTGACGCTCCCGCGTCTCTGGGAAATGCCAAGCGCCCTGGATCGCGCTCGGCCCCTTGGCCGAAGGGTGTGGCTTGCATTCCAGGGCTCGGGACCCCGACGCCCCGATGCTCCATTCCCATCCGCCCGGCTCTCCCACACCCGACACGAAGCCCCACGACAGCCTCCAACCCTCTCCTGCCAGGCACCCACTTGCCCCAGCAACTGGCACTGACACGGAGCTCCTGGGCTCTCCCGCCATTCTGGCCCTCAACTGTCCCCCTCCTTCACGAGCGCATCAAACGGGATTCAAAGCGCAGCCGTGGGGACGCCTGGATCTCCCGGCAGCTGCAACAGAGCGCACAGTCTGGTCCCGTGGGAGCGGTGGACCTGACCGCTTCAGAAGGCAGACACCCTCCCCCGTCACTGCCAGCAGACGAATCACCTACCCCACAGCCGCCCACAGCCAGCCTACCCCGAAAGACACACACATACACACACACTCTCTCAGACACGCACAAAAAACTTGCAGGGCGAACCCTACACAGGGAGAGAGACAGAGGGAGATAGAAAAGCAGGACAGGAAAATTGAGCAGACATGAGAGTGGATCAGACATACACAGATACCAAGAAAAAAAGAGATGCAGCGCATAGAGAAACAGGCAGAAACATACCCAGAGACATGAAAGAGGGAGACAGAGGTTTGGGGGGACCACTGCCACTCCGATCAGCCCAGTTCAAAGGGAGACACCAGGACTCTGACAGCACCAGCTGGCAGGCCTGAGCTGGTGACACTTTCCCAGTCTTACGAAAGGACTCTCGCAGAACCCTCATTGTGGCTGAGGGGCAGGACTGAAGCCTACCTCAAGGTGCCATCCCTTGCAGGGGGTTCCAGGACCAAGAATCACCGGGTCAGACATCCCCACTATGATGCTTAGATCCCAAGAGATCTGGCGGAATCCAGGGTTGAGTGACCAAGCGGGTCGTCGGTGCCAGTGTGGATTGTGGACCCGGCACTCCTAGAGCCATTGTGGGAACCCCTCCGGCGCCTAAAGGGATGGGGGTTGGGAAGCTCGAGGAGTTCTGAAGGCAGCGCTGCTTCTGGATTTCTCAGGCTGCCTGGGAAATCCCGAACCGCTGCACTCCCGAATCGGAGCCTTCGGTAACATGGCAGGGCGGGGGACCATAGAGCAAAACAGTCGCTGGGGATTGTCGCTCGGCGAGAAACGCTGCGAGCCCCTCCAGCCTCGCGCCCGCTGGCGCGCGCCTCCTACTTAAAGTGCCCACGTGCCCCGGAATTTGATGCGAGCTGGGGGCCCACCAGAACGAGAAGAGGGGAGTCTCGGGTGTCCTTTTCCAGGGCGGCGCCGAAACGTGTGGTAGAGCCAGAGTCCAAAAGGGTGGGAGAAGCTGGCGGAGGGCGGCACTCCGGATGCGATCGGTCTCCCATGCAAGCGCGCTAACCGCGAGCGACCCAGCTGAGCTTCCCAGTCTGCGGCGGATCGGTCGCCTGCACCCCCTCACGGCCGCTGTAGAGGGGAGTTCAGGGTGTCTTTTTCCCATCGACGACAAAAGAAGTGGCAGATCCAGAGTCCAGAAGCACGGGAGAACCTGGAACAGGGCGGCGCTCCTCCAGCGTCCGGTCTCCCCTCCAAGCACTGAACAGCAGCGATCCATCCCGCTGAGCTTCGCAGTCCCTGGCGGATCCGTAGCCTGCGCGCCATGAGAAGCCCTGGTGGGGGCAGCTCCGACTCGCTTCCTCAAGACTCTTCTGGGCTCCATGCGCCTCAAGCCCCAGGATGCCTGTAAGCAGGACCCCCTGGGAGGCAAGCGTCCTGGAACCTACCGCTCACACACGCCCCACACCTCTTCCACAGCCCCAAGGCCTCCTGAGCCGGCGATCCCTGGGAATGTCGGGAAGGGGGCGCACACTGCAGCGACAGCCTGGGCGCGAAGGGGAGCGAAGGTCAGCCGGAGCCTCGGTGGCTGCCCTGGGGATGGTGGTGTCTCCCCCTCCGCGGAGTCCCGGCGAACCGGGCATTCTGCCATCCGCAGCTGACGCTCCCGGGCCTCTGAGAAATGCCAAGTACCCTGGGTTGTGCTCGCCCCGTTGGCCGAAGGGTGAGGCTGGCATTGCAGGACTGAGGACCCGGACGCCGCGTTGCTCCATTCCCACGCGTCCGCCTCTCCAACACCCGAGGCGAAGTCCCACGACAGCCTCCAGCCATCTCCTGCCATGCACCCACTTACCCTAGCCACGTGGGGTGAGGCCACTGGCACTGGCACGCAGGTCCTGGCCTCTGCCACCATCCTGGCTCACAACTGTCCCCCTCCATCACGAGCGCATCAAGTGAGATGCACAGCGCGGCCGTGGGAAATTCTGGAACGCCCAGCGGCTGCATCAGAGTGCACAGTCTAGTCCCGTGGGAGCAGTGGAGCTGACCGCTTTGGAAGGCGGACACCCTCCCACGTCACTGCCGGCAGCCAAATCACATACTCCACAGCCTCCAAAAACCAGCCCACCTCGAAAGACACACAGTCACACGAGCACACTCTCAGACACGCACGGAAAACTTGCAGGGTGAAACCGACACAGGGAGACAGACAGAGGGAGATGGAAAAGCAGGACAGGAAAATTCAGCAGACGTGACAGTGGACCAGACAAACACAGATACCAAGAGAAAAAGAGACGCAAGGCATTAGAGGAAAAAGGCAGAAATATACCCAGAGACAGGAAAGAGGAGACAGAGGTTTGGGGGGACCACTGGCACTCCGAGTCGCACGGTTCAAAGGAAGACGCCTGGGCTCCGAATGCGCAAACTGGCAGGTGTGACCTGGTGACACTTCCCCAGTTTTCCCAAAGACCCTCGCGGCACCCTCATTGTGGCTGAGGGGCAGGCCTGAAGCCGACCACAAGGTGCCATCCCCTGCAGGGGTTTCCGGGACCAAGACTCACCGGGTCAGCCATCCCCGCTATCACGCTCAGATCCCAAGAGATCCGGCCGAATCCGGGGTTGAGTGGCCCTGGGGTTCGTCGGTGCCCGTGCGGATCTGGCACTTCCAGAGCCATCCTGCGTCCTCCCGCCGGCGCGGAAAAGGACGGAGGTTGGGAAGCTCGGGGAGTTCCGAAGGCAGGGCCGCTTCTGTGTGTCTCAGGCTGCCTGGGAAATCCCGAACCGCTGCACTCCCAAATCCGAGCCATCAGAAACATGGCAGGGGAGAGGACCGGAGAGAAAAACGGCCGCTGGGGACAGTCGCTCTGGGAGAAACCCCGCGAGCCCCTCCAAGCATCCCGCCCGCTTGCACTTGCGCCTCGTATTTAGGGTACCCAGGTGCCCCTGAAATTTTCATGCTGGCTGGGGGCCCTGCGAAGCGAGAAGAGGCGAGTCCAGGTGTCCTTTTTCCGGGCGGCGGCAAAAGATGAGGTAGAGCCAGAGTCCAAAACCCTGGGAAAAGCTGGGAGAGGGCGGCACCCCCGATGCGGCCGGTCTCCCCTCCAAGCACTGAAGGCCAGCGACGCAGCTTAACTTCCCAGTCGGTGGCGGATCGGTCGCCTGCGCCCCCTCACGGGCGCCGTAGAGGGGAGTCCAGGGTGTCCTGTTCCAAGTCGCCGACAAACAAGTGGCAGATCCAGAGCCCCAAACAAGGGAGAACCTGGAACGGGGCGGCGCTCCTCCGGCGGACGGCCTCCCATTCACGCGCGGAACAGCAGCGGCCCTGCTCAGCTTCGCGGTCCCTGGCGGATCCATAGGCTGCACGCTATGAAGTGCCCTGGTGGGGGCAGCTCCGACTCGCTTCCTCAAGAGTCTTCTGGGCTCCGTGCACCTCAAGCCCCGGATGCCTGGAAGCAGGACCCCTTGGGAGACAGGTGTCCTGGAATTTGCCGCTCACCCGCGCCCCACGCGTCTTCCACAGTCCCAAGGCCACCTGAACCGATGATTCCTGGGAATGTTGGGAAGGGGGCGCACACTCCGCGACAGCCTGGGCGCTAAGGGGAGCGCCAGTCAGCTGGAGCCTCCGCGGCTGCCCTGGGGACGCCTGGTTTCTCCAACTTCGCGGGGTCCCGGCGACCCGGGCATTCTGCCATCCGCAGTTGACGCTCCCGGGCGTCTGGGAAATGCCAAGCGCCCTGGATTACGCTCGGCCCCTTGGCCGAAGGGTGTGGCTTGCATTCCAGGGCTCAGGACCCCCGACGCCACGATGCTCCATTCCCATCCGCCTGGCGCTGCCACACCAGACACGAAGCCCCATGACAGCCTCCAACCCTCTCCTGCCAGGTACGCACTTGCCCCAGCCACCAGGGGTGAGGCCTCTGGCACTGGTACGGAGGTCCTGGCCTCTGCCGCCATCCTGGCTCACAACTGTCTCCCTCCTTCAAGAGCGCATCAAGCGGGATGCAAAACCCGGCCGTGGGAAACTCTGGAAAGCCCGGCGGCTGCATCAAAGCGCACAGTCTGGACCAATGGGAGCGGTGGAGCTGACCACTTACTCCCCCGTCACTGCCGGGAGCCGAATCACTTACCCCACAGCTTCCCACAGGAAGCCCACCCCGAAAGACACACACATACACACGCACACTCTCAGGCAATGCATGCAAAACTTGCAGGGCAAAACCAACACAGGGAGAGAGACAGAGGGAGATGGAAAAGCAGGACAGAAGACTTCAGCAGATGTGACAGTGGATCAGACAAACACAGATACCAGGAGAAAAGGAGACGCGGCGCCCAGAGAAATATGCAGAAAAATACCCAGAGACAGAAAAGAGGGAGACAGAGGTTTGGGGGGACCGTTACCACCCTGAGCAGTCCGGTTCCAGAGGAGACGCCTGGGCTCCGACAGCACAAACTGGCAGGCTTCACCTGGTGACACTTCCCAAGTCTCCCCAATGGACCCTTGTACCATCCTCATTGTGCGTGAGGGACAGGCCCGAAGCCTAACACAAAGCTGCCATCCCCTGCAGGGGGTTCTGGGACCAAGACTCACCGGGTCAGCCATCCCGCTAAGATGCTGAGGTTCCAGGAGATCAGACCGAATCCGGGGTTGAGCGGCCCTGGGGGTCGTCGGTGCGGGCGCGGATCGTGGAGCTGGCACCTCAAGAGCCATCGTGGGACGCCCCAGCGGCGCGTCCAAGGATGGAAGTGGGGGAGTTCGGGGAGTTCCGAAGGCAGCGCCGCTTCTGGGTTTCTCAGGCTGCCGGGGAAAGCCCGAACCGCTCCACTTCCGAATCGGAGCCTTCAGTCCCATGGCAGGGCGGGGGCCCGGAGAGACCAACGGCCGCTGGGGATTGTCGCTCCGCGAGACACCCCGCGAGCCTCCAAGCCTCCCGCCCGCCGGCGCGCGCGCCTCCTAGTTAGAGTACCCACGTTCCCCGGAACATTTGATGCGGGCCGGGGGCCCAGCGGAGCGAGTCGAGGGGTGTCCCGGGTGTCCTGTTCCAGGGCGGCGCTGAAACATGTGGTAGAGCCAGAGTCCCAAAGCCTGGGAGAAGCTGGCGGAGGGCGGCACTCCTGATGCGGTCGGCCTCCCACCCAAGCGCTAACAGCGACCTCCCCGGCTTAGCTTCCCAGGCTGTGGCGGATCGGTCGCCTGCGGCCCCTCACGGGCGCTGTAGAGAGGAGTCCAGGGGGTCCTTTTCCACGTCGCTGACAAAAGAAGTGGCAGATCCAGAGCCCAAAAGCAAGGGAGAACCTGGAACAGGGCGGCGTTGCTCTGGCGGACGGTCTCGCCTCCAAGTGCTTAACCCCAGTGACCCTTGCTTCCGCAGTCCCGGGCGGATCCATAGCCTGCGGGCCCTAAAGCGCCCTGGACGGGGCAGCTCCGACTGGCTCTCTCAAGACTCTTCTGGGCTCCATGCACCTCAAGCCCCAGGATGCCTGTAAGCAGGACCCCTTGGGAGACAAGCGTCCTGGAACTTGCCGCTCACCCACGCCTCACGCATCTTCCACAGCCCCAAGACCTCCTCAGCCGGCGATCCCTGGGAGTGTCTTGAACCTGGCGCACACTCCAGCGACAGCCTGGGCGCTAAGGGGAGCGAAGGTCAGCCGGAGCCTCGGTGGCTGCCTGGGGACGCGTGGTGTCTCCCCCTCCGCGGGGTCCTGACGACCCGGGCATTCTGCCACCCGCAGCTGACGCTCCCGGGCCTCTGGGAAATGCGAAGCTCCCTGGATTGCGCTCAGCCCCTTGGCCGCAGGGTGTGGCCTGCATTCCAGGGATCAGGACCTGGACGCCACGATGCTCCATTCCCTTGAGCCCGGCTCTCCCACACACGACACGAAGCCCCAGGACAGCCTCCAATCCTCTTCTGCCATGCACCCACTTACCCCAGCCACCTGGGGTGAGGCCGCTGGAACTGGCACGGAGGTCCTGGCCTCTGCCGCCGTCATGGCTCACCACTGTCCCCCTCCTTCACGAGCGCATCAAGCGGGATGCAAAGCCCGGCTGTGGGAACCTCTGGACCGCCTGGCGGCTGCGTCAGAGCACACACTCTGGTCCCGTGGGGGCGATGGAACTGACCGCGACGGAAGGCGGACACCCTCCCACGTCACTGCCGGCAGCCAGATCACCACCCCATAGCCTCCACAGGCCAGCCCATGCAGAAAGACACACACACACACACGCATGCTCTCAGACGCGCACACGAAACTTGCAGGGCGAAACCTGCACAGGGAGAGAAACAGAGGGAGATGGAAAAACAGGACTGGAAAATTCAGCAGACGAGACAGTGGATCAGACATACACAGATACCAAGAGAAAAAGAGAGGCAGCCCTGAGAGAGACAGGCAGAAAGATACCCAGAGACAGGAAAGAGGGAGACAGAGGTTTGGGGGGACCACTGCCACTCCGAGTAGCATGGTTCAAAGGGAGACGCCAGGTCTCCAAACGCACAAAATGGCAGGTGTGACCTGGTGACACATCCCCAGCTTTCCCAAAAAACCCTCGCGGCACCCTCATTGTGGCTGAGGCGCAGGCCTGAAGACCACCGCAAGATGCCATCCCCTACAGGGGTTTCCGGGACCAAGACTCACCGGGTCAGCCATCCCCGCTATCATGCTTAGATCCCAAGGAATCTGGCTGAATCCGGAGTTGAGTGACCCTGGGGGGGGTCGGTGCCGGTGCGGATCTGGCACTTCAAGAGCCATCGCGTGTCCCCCCGCCGGCGCGTAAAAGGACTGAGGTTGGGAAGCTCGAGGAGTTCCGAGGGCCGCGCTGCGTCTGGGTTTCTCAGGATGCCTGGAAATCCCGCACCGCCCCGCTCCCGAATCGGAGCCTTCAGCAACATGGAAGGGTGGGGCCGGAAAGAAAAACCGCTGCTGGGGCTTGTCGCTCCGCAGAAACCCCGCCTGCAACGCCAAGCCACCCGCCGCTGGCGCTGGCGCCTCATATCTAGAGTACCCACGTGTCCCTGAAATGTTGATGCTGGCTGGGGGCACTGGGAAGCGAGTAGAGGCGAGTCCCGGGTGTCCTTTTCCAGGGCGTCGGCGAAAGACATGGTAGAGCCAGAGTCCAGAAGCCTGGGAACGACGCTGCGGAGGACGGCACTCCCGATGCGGTCGGCCTCCCATCCAAACGCTAACCGCGAGCGACCCAGCTTAGCCTCCCAGTCTGCGGCGGATCGGTCGCCCGCGCCCCCTCACGGGCGCTGTAGAGCGGAGTCCAGGGTGTCCTTTTCCACGTCGCCGACGAAAGAAGTGGCAGATGCAGAGCGGAAAAGCAAGGGAGAACCTGGAAGAGGGCGCCGCTCCTCCGGCGGACGGACCCCCATCCAAGCGCTGAACAGCGCGAACCTGCTGAGCTTCGCAGTCCCTGGAGGATCCATAGGCTGCGCGCCATGAGGAGCCCTAGTGGGGGCAGCTCCGACTCGCTTCCTCAAGAGTATTCCGGGCTCCAGGCACCTCAAGCCCCGGATGACCGGAAGCAGGACCCCTTGGGAGACGGCCATCCGGCAACTTTCCGCGCCCCCGCGCCCCACGCGTCTGCCACAGCCCCAAGGCCTCCTGAGCCGGCGGTCCCCGGGAATGTCGGAAGGGGGCGCACACTCAGGCGACACCCTGGGCGTTGAGGGTAGCTCAGGTCAGCTGGAGCCCCGGTGGCTGCCCTGGGGACACGTGTTGTCTTCCACTGCGGGGAGTCCCGGCGACCTGGGCATTTTGCCATCCGCAGCTGACGCTCCCGGGAGTCTTGGACATGCCAAGCGCCCTGGACTGCGCTCTGCCCTTTGGCCGCAGGCAGGCTGTGGCTGGCATTTCAGTGCTCAGGAACCGACGTCGCGATGCTCCATTCCCATTCTCCCGGTTCTGCCACACCCGAAACACGAAGCCCCACGACCACCTCCAAACCTCTCCCGCCAGGAACTCACTTGCCCCAGCCACCGGGGGTGAGGCCACTGGCAATGGCACAGAGTTCCTGGCCCCTCTCGCCATCCTGGTTCTCAACTGCCCCCTCCTTCACGAGCGCATCAAACGGGATTCAAAGAACAGCCTTGGGGACTCCTGGGTCACCCGGCGACTGCATCAGAGCGCACAGTCTGGACCCGTGGGAGCGGTGGAGCTGACCACTTAGAAAGGCGGACACCCGCCCCCGTCACTGCCGGCAGCCAAATCACGTTCCCCACAGACTCCCCCACAGCCAGACCACCCCGAAAGACACACACATACACACGCACACTCTCAGACACGCACGCAAAACTCGAAGGGCGAACCCTACACAGGGAGAGGGTCAGAGGGAGATGGAAAAGCAGGACAGAAAACTACAGCAGACGTCCCAGTGGATCACACAAACACAGATACCAAGAGAAAAAGAGACGCAGCGCACAGGGAAAAAGGCAGAAAAATACCCAGAGACAGAAAAGAGGGAGGCAGAGGTGTGGGGGGACCACTGCCACTCCCAGCAGCCCGGTTCCAAGGGAGACGCCTGGGCTCAGACGGCACAGACCGGCAGGCCTGACCTGGTGACACTTCCCCAGTCTTCCCCAAGGACCCTCGGAGCACCCTCACTGGAGCTGAGGGGCCGGCCTGCAGCCAACCACAGAGCTGCCGTCCCCTGCGGGGGGGTTCCGGGAGCAAGACTCACCGGGTCAGCCATCCCCGCAGAGATGCTGAGATCCCGGGAGACCTGGCCGAATCCGGGGTCGAGTGACCCTGGGGGTCGTCGGTGGGTGCCGGCGCGGATCGTGGAGCTGGCACTTTCGGAGCCATGGTGGGAGCCCCCAGCGGCGGCGCGTCCGAGGACGGAGGCGGGGAACCTCGCGGAGTTCCGAAGGCAGCGCCCCTTCTGGGTTTCTCAGGCTGCCGGGGAAAGCCCGAACCGCTCCACCTCCGAATCAGGGAGGGCGGGGGGCCGGAGAGAAAAACGGCCGCTGGGGGTTGTCGCTCCGCGAGACACCCCGCGACCCCCTCCAAGCCTCCCGCCCGCCGGCGCACGCGCCTCACACGGAGAGCGCCCACGTGCCCCTGAAATGTGGATGCGGCTGGGGGGCACTGGGAAGCCAGTAGAGGCGAGTCGAGCCCCGGGTGTCCTTTCCCAGGGCGGCGGAGAAAGACGTGGCGTGGTCGAGCCGGAGTCCCAAAGGGTGGGAGAAGCCGGCGGAGGGCGGCACCCCCGATGCGGTCGGTCTCCCGTCCAAGCGCGCTCACCGCGAGCGGCCCAGCCGAGCTTTCCAGCCTGGGGCGGATCGGTCGCCCGCGCCCCCTCACGGGCGCGGCCGAGGGGAGTCCAGGGCGTCCTTGTCCACGTCGCCGACAGGCAAGCGGCAGATCCAGAGCCCCAAAGCGAGGGAGAACCTGGAACGGGGCGGCGCTCCTCCGGCGGAAGGTCTCCCGTGCCAGCGCGGAACAGCAGCGACCCCGCTCGGCTTCGCAGTCCCTGGCCGATTCGCTGCCTGCGCGCCACGAGGGGCGCCGGTGAGGGCAGCTCCGAATCGCACCCTCGAGAGTCTTCCGGGCTCCATGCCCCTCAAGCCCCAGCGTGACGGTCAGCGGGATCCCCTGGGAGACGGCCATCCTGGAACTCGCCCCCCAGCCACGCCCCCCCCCCCGTCTTCCGCAGCCCCGGGGCCTGCCGAGCCGGCGATCCCCGGGAATGGCCGGGAGGGGGCGCACACTCCGGCGACAGCCCGGGCGCGAAGGGGAGCGCGGGTCGGCTGGAGCCTCGGTGGCGGCCCTGGGGACGCGTGGTGTCCCCCACTTCACGGGGTCCCGGCGACCTGGGCGTTCGGCCATCCGCAGCTGAGGCTCCCGGGCGTCCGGGAAATGCCGAGCGCCCTGGATTGCGCTCTGCCCGTTGGCCGCAGGCCGTGGCTGGCATTCAGTGCCCAGGATCCGCCGTCGCGACGCTCCATTCCCTTCCGCCCGGCTCTGCCACACCCGACGCGAAGCCCCGGGACAGCCTCCAACCCTCTCCCGCCAAGCACCCGCTCGCCCCAGCCACCGGGGGTGAAGCCAAGACACTGGCACGGAGCTCCTGGCCTCTCCCGCCATCCTGGCTCTCCACGGTCCCCCTCCTTCACGAGCGCATCCAACGGGATTCACAGCGCGAACGTGGGGACGACCGGATGGCCCGGCGGCTGCATCAGAGCGCACAGTGTGCTCCCGTGGGAGAGGCGGAGCCGACCGCGGAGGAAGGCGGACACCCTCCCGCCGTCTCTGCCGGACCCCACAGCCTCCCACAGCCAGCCCGCCCCGAAACACACACACAGACACACGCACACTCTCAGGCACGCACGCAAAACTTGCGGGGCGAACCCTCCGCAGGGAGAGGGTCAGAGGGAGATGGAAAAGCAGGACAGGAAAATTCAGCAGACGTGACAGTGGATCAGACGTACACAGATACCAAGAGAAAAAGAGACGCAGCGCATAGAGAAACGGGCAGAAAGATAGCCAGAGACAGGAAAGGGGGAGACAGGGGTTGGGGGGGGACCACTGCCACTCCGAGGAGCACGGTCCAAAGGGACACGCCTGGGCTCCGAACGCACAGACTGGCAGGTGTGACCTGGTGACACTTTCCCGGTTTTCCCAAAGGACCCTCGCGGCACCCTCACTGTGGCCGAGGGGCAGGCCTGAAGCCCACCCCAAGGCGCCACCCCCTGCAGGGGTTTCCGGGACCCAGACCCACCGGGTCAGCCATCCCCGCTATGGCGCTTAGATCCCGAGAGATCTGGCCGAATCCGGGGCTGAGTGACCCTGGGGGAAGTCGGCGCCGGTGCGGCTCTGGCACTTGAAGAGCCATCCTGGTTCCCCCCGCCGGCGGCGCCCGAAGGGACGGAGGTTGGGAAGCTCCAGGAGTTCCGAAGGCAGCGCCGCTTCTGGGTTTCTCGGGCTGCCTGGAAATCCCGAATCGGGAGGCTCCACTCCCGAATCGGAGCCTTCAGGAACATGGCGCGGGGGGGGGATGTGGGGGTGGGGGGGCGTGACCGGAAAGAAAAGCCGCTGCCGGGGCTTGTCGCTCCGCGAGAATCCCCGCCAGCCCCTCCAAGCCTCCCGCCGCCGGCGCAGGCGCCTCGGATTTCGAGTACCCACGTGCCCCTGAAGTTCGGATGCCCCTGAAGTTGGGAGCCCGGGCAAGCGGGTAGAGGTGAGGCCCGGAAGAACTCTTCCAGGGCGTCGGCGAAAGATAGGGTAGCGCCAGAGTCCAAAAGCCGGGGGAGAAACGCCGCGGAGGGCGGCACTCCGATGCGGTCGGTCTCCCATCCAAGCGCTCACGGCGAGCCAGGCAGCTTCGCTTCCCGGTCTGTGGCGGATCGGCCGCCAGGCGCTGTAGAGGGGAGTCCGGGGTGTCCTTTTCCACGTCGCCGACAAAAGAAGTGGCAGATGCAGAGCCGAAACGCCAGGGAGAACCTGGAACAGGGCGGCGCTCCTCCTCCGGCGGACGGTCTCGCAGCCCAGCGCTGGACGCCAGCGCGCCTGCCGAGCTTCGCGGTCCCTGGCGGATCCGTAGCCTGCGCGCCGCGGGGAGCCCCAGTGGGGCGGCTCCGACTCGCCTCCTCGAGAGTCTTCTGGGCTCCCTGCACCTCAAGCCCCGGACGCCCGGAAGCAGGACCCCCTGGGAGACGGGCGTCCTGCAACTGGGCGCGCGCGCACCCGCCCCCCACGCGTCTGCCGCCGCCCCGAGGCCTCGTGAGCCGGCGGTCCCCGGGAGTGTCCGGAAGGGGGCGCACACTCAGGCGACAGCCCGGGCGCCCAGGGGAGCGCAGCTCCGCTGGAGCTCGGGGGCCGCCCTGGGGACGCGTGGTGTCTCCCACTTCGGGGAGCCCCGGCGACCCGGGCGTTCTGCCCTCCGCAGCTGACGCTCCCGGGCGTCTGCGACCTGCCGAGCGCCCTGGACCGCGCTCCGCCCGTGGGCGCAGGCTGCGGCTGGCCTTCCGGTGCTCAGGACCCGACGTCGCGACGCTCCATTCCCCTCCGCCCGCCTCTGCCACACCCGACACGAAGCCCCACGACAGCCTCCAACCCTCTCCCGCCAGGCACCCGCTCGCCCCAGCCGCCGGGGGTGAGGCCACTGGCCGTGTCACGGGGCTCCTGGCCTCTCCCGCCATCCTGGCTCTCCAAGGTCCCCCTCGGTCACGAGCGCATCCGACGGGATTCAAAGAACAGCGGCGGGGACTCCCGGAGCGCCCGGCGGCTGCATCACAGCGCACCGTCTGGACCCGCGGGAGCGGTGGAGCTGACCGCTTAGGAAGGCGGACACCCGCCCCCGTCACGGCCGGCCGCCGAATCGCGTACCCCACCGCCTCCCACAGCCAGCCCACCCCGAAAGACACACACATGCACACGCACGCTCTCAGGCGCGCACGCGAAACTTGCAGGGTGAAACCTACACATGGAGAGGGTCAGAGGAAGATGGAAAAGCAGGACAGAAACCTTCAGCAGACGTCCCAGGGGAGCAGACAAACACAGATACCGAGAGAAAAAGAGACGCAGCACCCAGAGAAACAGGCAGAAAAATACCCTGAGACAGAAAGAGGAAGACAGAGGTTTGGGGGGACCACTTCCACTTTGAGTAGCCCGCTTCCAAGGGAGACGCCTGGGGTCCGTCAGCACAAGCCGACAGGCCTGACCTGGGGACACTTCCCCAGTCTTCCCAATGGACCCTCGTACCACCCACATTGTGCCTGAGGGGCAGGCCTGAAGCCAACCACAAAGCTGCCATCCCCTGC
Source organism: Cephalopachus bancanus (assembly GCA_027257055.1). Lineage (NCBI taxonomy): Eukaryota > Metazoa > Chordata > Mammalia > Primates > Tarsiidae > Cephalopachus > Cephalopachus bancanus. The sequence goes on along the minus strand of JAPVLO010001460.1, from coordinate 8,492 downwards.
AGGGGGTTCTGGGACCAAGACTCACCGGTCAGCCATCCCCGCTAAGATGCTGAGATCCCAGGAGATCTGGCCGAATCCGGGGTTGAGTGAACTTGGGGTCGTCGGTGCCGGCGTGCATCGTGGAGCTGGCACTTCGAGAGCCATCGCGGGAGCCCCCAGCGGCGCGTCCAAGGACGGAGGTGGGGGAGCTCGGGGAGTTCCGAAGGCAGCGCCGCTTCTGGGTTTCTCAGGCTGCCGGGGAAAGCCCGAACCGCTCCACTTCCGAATCGGAGCCTTCAATCCCATGGGAGGGCGGGGGGTCGGAGAGAAAAACGGCCGCTGGGGATTGTCGCACCGCGAGACACCCCGCGAGCCCTCCAAGCCTCCCGCCCGCCGGCGCGCGCGCCTCCTAGTTAGAGTACCCACGTGCCCCGGAACTTTTGCTGCGGGCTGGGGGCCCAGCGGAGCGAGTAGAGGGGAGTCCCGGGTCTCCTTTTCCAGGGCGGCGCCGAAAGATGTGGTAGAGCCAGAGTCCAAAAAGGTGGGAGAAGCTGGGGGAGGGCGGCACCCCCGATGCGGTCGGTCTCCCATGCGAGAGCTAACCTCGAGCGACCCAGTTTAGCTTCCCAGGCTGTGGCGGATCTGTCGGCGGTGCTCCCAGCAACAGATGGTCTCCCACCCAAGCGCTGAACAGCAGCGACCCTGCTTAGTTTCGCAGTCCTCGGCGGATCCGCAGCCTGCGCGCCACGAGGGGCCCCGGTGAGGGCAGCTCCGAATCGCCGCCTCGAGAGTCTTCCGGGCTCCATGCCCCTCGAGCCCCAGGGTGACGGTCAGCAGGACCCCTTGGGAGACGGGCGTCCTGGAACTTGCCCCTCACCCACCCCCCCGTTCCCCACACTCCCCCCCGTCTTCCGCAGCCCCAGGGCCTGCCGAGCCGGCGATCCCCGGGAATGGCCGGGAGGGGGCGCACACTCCGGCGACCGCCTGGGCGCGAAGGGGAGCGCGGGTCGGCTGGAGCCTCGGTGGCGGCCCTGGGGACGCGTGGTGTCCCCCACTTCACGGGGTCCCGGCGACCTGGGCGTTCGGCCATCCGCAGCTGAGGCTCCCGGGCGTCCGGGAAATGCCGAGCGCCCTGGATTGCGCTCTGCCCGTTGGCCGCAGGCTGTGGCTGGCATTCAGTGCCCAGGACCCGCCGTCGCGACGCTCCATTCCCTTCCGCCCGGCTCTGCCACACCCGACGCGAAGCCCCGGGACAGCCTCCAACCCTCTCCCGCCAAGCACCCGCTCGCCCCAGCCACCGGGGGTGAGGCCACTTGCACGGAGCTCCTGTCCCCTCATGCCATCCTGGCTCTCCACGGTCCCCCTCCTTCACGAGCGCATCAAATGGGATTCAAAGCCCAGCCGTGAGGACGCCTGGATCGCCCGGCCGCTGCATCAGGGCGCACAGTCTGCTCCCTTGGGAGCGGTGAAGGTGACCACTTAGGAAGGCGGACACCCTCCCCCGTCACTGCTGACAGCCAAATCATGTACCCCACAGCCTCCCAAAGCCAGCCCACCCCGAAAGACACACACACACACACACACACACACACACACACACACACACACACACACAGGCGCGCACTCTCAGACACGCACTCAACACACACACACACACACACACACACACACACACACACACACACACACACACAGGCGCGCACTCTCAGACACGCACTCAACACACACACACACACACACACACACACACACACACACACACACACACACACACAGGCGCGCACTCTCAGACACGCACTCAAAACTTGCAGGGCAAAACCTACACAGGGAGAGAGACAGAGGGAGATGGAAAAGTGGGACAGGAAAATTCAGCAGACCGTGACCGTGGATCAGACATACATGCATATTAGCTTTCATGTTTCACATCCTGTAACATGGGATGGCATGTAATCTATTACCTTTCATATATGGATTTCTTGTGAGAAAATAATGACATTGTGCATTTGTTTGATGCCAGTAATGTGATTTGAAGATGAAAATTGCTACTTAAGTGTTAAGTATTTTTTTGATCCTTAGGAATCACTCGACATATCACAAGTGATTTTTTTCATTACTGGCATGAATGTAATTTTTTCTAATCAAAGAAGAAGGGCTTTCCCTGTAATATTGACATTTTAAAAAGTGTGTTAGTATAAGACATGGTATGTTTGAAACACTTTTTTTTCATTTAAGCCCTGGTGTTAGAAATTTCTATTTTGAGGAGTCAGGTCTGCATTTGTGTCAAATATTAATATGGCAGTATTATAAATTTTGTATAAAACTGTTGTGTCAGTGAAATTTTCAAGAAACAAATATAAATTTGAACAAAAATGGCTATGGTGTAAGTAAGTTTTGGTGAAGAGCTGGTCTACTCAGTACTGCCTTAATGGCAACAGCATCTGGAAAAGACCATAATGTTAACACATACAAATAATTTTGGGGTTACAGAGGAGTAGGAAGGGTGAATATATTGTGTTGTATGATTTATGTCTCCTGAATGATGTTTTCTGAGTTTTGTCCTCCAGATTGATTGTCCTGTAATTGTTTTGTAGGTTTTCAAGTGCTGATGATTACTTGCAAGGCAAAGATTACTGTTTACATGTTTGACAAAGTAACTGAAGATCAGCAGTTGTTACTAGACCAATGTCATATATAAAATAAGTTCCTTGAAAGTTCCATGTTACTCTTCTGAAGGAAAAGGAGATTTGAGAAGTCCCACCTAGGCAATAAGGATAAAGTTGGGGAAGAAAAGAGATCAAATGAGGCAAGGTTTTTCCATGCTTCCTACATCATTTTTTACCTACAGTGATGGAGTTTATTTTGGAAAACAATCTCACTAATCAAAGAGCTTTTTCTTGCAGTATTTCAGGGTGATATGTTAGACATAAAATGGAATCCAGAATAAACTTTTTCTTTAATGAGCTAATCTTTTTTTCTCATATGCTCAGTAGGAATACATTTCATATATATATATATATATATATATATATATATATTTTTTTTTTTTTTTTTAGTTGGAGTCTCACTCTGTTGACCAGTCTGGAGTGCAGTGACCACTCCTGGCCACCGCAGCCTCGACCTGCTGGGCTCTGGTGATCCTTCTGCCTCAGCCTTCCCAGTAGCCGGAATTACAGGAACGTGCTACCAAGCCCTGCTAATATTTTGATTTATTGTAGAGATGAGGTCTTGCCTGCCCAGGCATGGCTCGAACCCATGGGCTCAGGCAATCCACTTACCTCAGCCTCCTAAAGGCGCAGGATTACAGGCTGAGCCACCGAGCCCAGCTTTACATTTCATATTTTTATTAGCATCATATGAGGTGAACAGATGTAGAAAATTAAGCTCTTAAATAATTTTATATACCTAGTATAGCTTTTAAACATACAACATTTCTTTAATGTTTGTTTTATTTCCTGACATATTAAGAAGTTGATGAAACAATTATCACCTGTTTCCTATGTTTTCATTATCACTCTGCCAATCGACTGCAAAGTCATTGTACACGATGCTTGAGAGAAACTTCCTGAATACATGGTGGTACATAAATGTCTTTCACATACAGTCTTTCAGCTCTTCATCCTTCGTAGATTTCTCCTTTCACAATAAAGTATGTGCTTTCAGTGGAAAAACTGATTTGATATATTATTCTTAATTCTTATTTTCACAGAAAGAAAATTTAGAACACTTCATGTAACTTTTTTCATGTTCCAAAATCAGTGCCTGATTCAAGCAGGTTACATAGCTGTTATGAGTCATTGATTGGGTTCCAAAAACAGGATATGCCCATGTAACTGTCTTATTAGTTTGTAGACTCAAAGTATACACAAAATTTTTGAAAACTGTCTCAGATATTCTAAGGTGATTATTTCACCGAGTAATGCTAGATTGAAGAACAATTTAAACAAAAAGGGATCCCCAAAAAAACTGGAATTATCTTGTGGAGGGTGAGTCTCTTGTAGGGCAGGCTACCCCAGCTAGGTAAGTGTTCTAGGAATCCAATGGCATCAGTGTACCAGCTAGCATTACTGTGCAAGGCTGCATTTGGTTTCTGTGAATTTTATTTTGAAGATTCTTTCATCACATTTTTCCATTTAATGACGGTTGATTTACACAAAGAAACTTCCCACAGCGGACTGAGTTTTTGAGTATTTGACAAAAACAGCATGACCTCATGCCCTGCCTTCCCTATTCAATGGCTCTCATCCCAAGCGACACTTTTGTTTCCCTGATGAAAAAACTCTTCAGAGGGAAACATTTTGCCAATGTTTAAGAGGTGAAACAAAAAACAGCAGAAGCACTAAAAGGCAGCAAAATTGATGAGTTCAAAAATTGTTTTGAGCAGTGGAAAAGCATCTTGGTAGGTGTATTGCATCAAATGGAAAGAGCTTTGAAGGTGACTAAAGTTTAAACATGTAAGAATAAATACACAAATTTTAATAAATAAATGAATTCTAGCTTTTGGGTCCACTTTTGCAAATTTTATTTGGCATTTTCTAAATAATCAATATTTTTAATTATGATATTGTTGGGTACAGTTAAGGGTTAGGTATACAAATATGTTTCGTTCAGGCACCCTTGTTGATAAGAGGTGTGTCCCCTTCCCCAGACAGATATTTGCTACCGTTAATCCCATCTCCCTCCCCCCCCATAGTTTCCCACTACTGTCAGTCATTTTCTTATAGTATTACATTGGATGATCAAGGTCCACTATATGAGTGAGAACATGTGATACTTGGATCTTTGTTTCTGTGAGAGGTCACTCAGTGTTATAGACTCTAGTTCCATCCAGGTTGCTGCGAAATTCATGATTTTGTTCTTTTTTATGGCTGCGTAGTATTCTATCATGTATATGCACCACATTTTTTAATCCAGTCCTCTTTTGATGGGCAGCATGGTTGCTTCCAGGTTCTTGCTATTGTGAACAATGCTGCGATAAACATATGTGTGCAGGTATCTTTTTTATAGAGTGATTTGAGCTCTTCAGGATATATTCCCAGTAGGGGGATTGCGGGGTCATAGGGGAGGTTGATATTTAGAGCTTTTTAGAATCGCCACACTGCTTTCCACAGAGGTTGTACTAGTTTACACTCCCACCAACAGTGTAGAAGTGTTCCCTTTTCACCAGCAGCTGTTATTTTTTGAGTTGTTGATAATTGCCATTCTGACTGTGGTTTTGATTTGCATCTCCCTGATGATTAGTGAGGTTGAACATTTCTTCATGTGTCTGTTGGCTGCTCGGATGTCTTCCTTTGTGAAGTGTCTGTTCATATCTTTTGCCCATTTTATAATGGGGTTGTTTGTTTTTTTCTTTTCAGCACGTTTGAGTTCCTTGTAGATCCAAGATGTTAAGCCTTTGTCAGACCTGGAGTTGGCAAATACTTTTTTCCCAGTCTGCAGGCTGTCTCCCTGCTCTCTTGATGGTTTCTTTGGCTTTGCAGAAGCTTGTCAGTTTAATAAGATCCCACTTGTCTATCTTCTCTCTTATAAGTTTCGGGTTTTGTTCAGGAATTGGATGCCAGTTCTGATTTCTATGAGGGTATGTCCTTCATTTTCTAAGGTTCTTATGGTTTGAGGTTTTATATTTAGGTCTCTGATCCATTTGGAGTTAACCTTTGTGCATGGGGATAGATAGGGGTCCTGTTTCAATCTTCTGCATGTGGTCAGCCAGTTTTCCCAGCACCATTTACTGAATAGGTTCTCCTCTCCCCAGTGGTAGGTGGTGGAGGCTTTGTCAAAGATGAGTTGGTTGAGAAATTGAGGTTTTGCTTCTGGAATCTCAATTCTATTCCATTGATCTATATGCCTGTTCCTATATCAATAACCAATACCAAGCTGTTTTGATGATTGTAGCTTTATAGGAAAGTTTAAAGTCTGGTAATGTGATACCACCTGCTTTGTTGTTGTTTTTTTTTTTTTGCTGAGGATTGTTCTGGCTATTCTTGGACGTTTGTGTTTCCATATGAATTCCTGTGTTGTTTTTTCTAGGTTTGAGAATAATGTTGCTGGTAATTTGATGGGTATTGCATTGAATTTGTAGATTGCCTTAGGTAAGATGGACATCTTCACAATGTTGATTCTTCTAATCCATGAGCATGGGATATTTTTCCACTTGTTTGTGTCATCTTTGATTTCTTTGAGCAGTGTTTTGTAGTTTTCATTGTAAAGGTCTTTCACGTCTCTGGTTAGGAAGATGCCAAGGTATTTCATTTTTTGTGTGGCTATTGTGAATGTAATTGTGGTTTTTATTTGGGTTTCTGTTTGTTTATTATTGATGTAAAGAAATGTGATTGTCTTTTGCACATTTATTTTGTATCCTGAGACTTTGCCAAAGGCCTTTATCAGTGTAAGGAGGTTTTTGACAGATCCTCTTGGGCTTTCAAGGTGCACAATCATATCATCTGCAAAGACAGATAACTTGACTTCCTCTTTTCCTATGGTAGGTCAATTCTCAATGCTACAAGACAATAAAGGCATTAGCTTTTTAAAATGACCTAAACATATCCAGCACAGAAGCATGTAATAAGCTAAGATCACATTTTTTCATCCACAGTTTGGAATCACAACTCATAAGATCACAGACTCTACATTCTGATACTCAACATTTTAGTTTTTTTATATGAACCACATCTTTTAAGTAAAAGTTGGCTTGATTTATTCTATTTATTCTATTTTTCTCTTCAATAATATCTGATTTTACTTCATCATTTTATCTTGATAAAATATGTATATATTTTTATTGTATCCATAATAACTTGTAATTATGGTTCATTCCACCTATGACATAGAAATCATACTATTATTCTCCTTAAGGTTCCTGCTTCCTGTTCAGACTCTTTGATTAGTTGTTGTATATTCGACTTTAGAAAAATGTTCTGAAGTGTCTAATCACCATTCCTTTTTATTGAAATATATAATTTTATTGTATCCTCAAATTATTCAATTGTCTGCATCAGGAGTGGGCCAACATTCCCCAAATAAAGGCAGATAAGGAATTATTTTAGTCATTGCGAGCTATTCAGTCTCTGTTGCAAATACTCAGCTCTGCTGCAATGTTACTACAAGAGCCATAGGTCACACATAAATAAATGAATGTGGCTATATTCCAATTAAACTTTATAAAAATAGGTGATGGGAAAATTTGGACAGTGGTTCATAGTTGGCCTGTCTGGCCTACACCATTCTCTCATTTATATGGAATCTTCAGTGCATTCCTCCTAGGTCCCTCTTTTCTTCTGCTCTAACCTGGAAAGGTTGTTTTATGCTAGGCTTAATTACTATTAACTGGTGACTGATGTTTACAGGTTTCTTGGGTTAGAGCCACTATTTTGTGGAGCCTATATCGTCCTCTTTTTTAATTTACTCCTTGCATTGCTACATCATCAGCTAATTAACAAATAAAAGTGCATTTGTGATTTTTCTGATTCCTTACTAGCCTGTGTGTTCACCATTTGATTGGTAGTGTAGCTGAATATTGAATTTTATGGTGAATAAAATTTTTTTCAGAACTCTGACCCCATTGCAGAGTCAGTGTCAGAGCATTCTGACACTTTGATTGCCGAAGAGAAGTCTGATGTTGTTCTAAATTGAAGTCTTTTATTTCTGTTATTTTTCTTCTCTTAAAAGATTTAAGAATCTTCTTTTTACTGTAAGAGTTCTGGGATAATAAAATTAGGTGTTTGCACTTGAATCATTTTTATTTAGACTGCTTCCAATTCAGTAAGACATTTAAATTTAAGGTGAGCATCCCTTTAATTAAAAAAAAATTCTAATTATTTGATTTATTCTTTTTATTTTTCTTTTATTTTTGGAACTTCTATTAGCAGAACACATTTCATTTTTGCTTTATGTTTTGTATGAGTTACCTTAAAATTTCAATCCTTGCTGGTGTTCAATATTTCCACAATATGAATTTCCAAATATCTGAATTGTTTATTTCAGCATATTTCTAGTGCTCAAGAGTCCTTTTGAATTCTCCAACTCTTCATTTTCTATATCACCTTTTTATTCACATAAAGGCTAAAAGAGCTTCCCAACACTCTCTGCATGTAGTAGGTACCCTGTAAGAAGTGACTTTCCATTGTCTCTTTGCATATCTCTCATGTACCTTGTCTTGCTCAGCTGTACTCTGGACTTTCCTCCATTGACTGGTGAGCCTTGATCATGACAATACAATAGATGACTGAGAAACAGACTGAGAAACTCAGATAACATGGGCAGACTGTCACCTGGAACACTTTGCTCTTGACTGAGTCTTCCAGGATCTGGTCATTACTGTAGAGAGACCTAAGTGTTTGAATATGTGTAGCTTATTCCCAGTACATCACCATGCACACTGACCATCATAGCACTCACTCATCATACAATCCATTGCATTTTTGCAAAGAACTTGTGTGTGTGTGTGTGTGTGTGTGTGTGTGTGTGTCAGAGAGAGAAAGAGAGAGAGAGAGGTGGAAGAGAGGGGGGAAGGAAAAAGG